>JADRCH010000033.1:7227588-7251392 GCA_019843965.1 Rhynchomys soricoides
TGAAATCATATACCATAACCAAAATGGGTGCCATAAAGATGTCAGTTGGCTTCTAGTTGGAACTCCAAAGCCACTATAATATTTCAAGAGAGTTTTCATGGAATTTTATAAGCATGCACTAAAATTAATGAAGAGGATCAGGGAACCAAAATGATTTTGATTTTGCTGATACAGAATGCCTAGCTTTGGTGGATATAAAATCTTACCATGAAAGTACTAGTGACTAGGCTGATGTAGAACTGATGCAGAGATAGACAAAATGACTATGACATTTAAAAATGAACCTTTAAGTGAGCTCTCACTGAGATAGAAACTTAAGGATGGCGAATCCTTGTATACCAGACCCTACTCAATAAAATATTTTAAGTATTTTCATGTTTTAAATAAGTAGCTTCTTACAAGCTTCTTCACAAGTCTACTCCATAGAAAATTATAACAATTTTAGGGATAGAGGAAGGAAATTTGGTCTGGGGAGAGGGCTCCATCAGTAAAGTGTTTGCCCCACAAGCATGCACATTTGTGTTCCATCTATAGCACCCACTTGAAAAAAATCCAGATAGCCATGTGAGCCATACTTCCAGCATTTAGCTGACAGAAATGAGAAGACACTTTCCAGGTTTAATGAGAGGCTTTGTCTAAAAAATAATGTGAAGAATGATTGATAAAGACGCTTGACGTAGACCCCTAGCTGTACATGCACACATACATCCACACATAAGAACACACACATACATGCACAAGGAAAAATAGTTTATAGAGTGATAAACAGGATAATTTAAATGTATCTGTGATGTACATATTAAATAAATGAATAAATAAAGCCATGCAATGGCTGCATTGATTCTATTTTCTGTGGTTCTCTTTAATGCGTCCTTAAAGTTAATAATGGCTTTTAAAATTAATGTAGAAACAAATGTTGCTATGTATAGATATGGGTAAACAAATTCATCATTTGTTCATTTAACCATTTATCTGATAACCAATTGTCAGGAGGCAGGTCTGCAAGACAGACAGCGGGTTTGATTTGTAGAGCTATATGAACTATTAGTCCCATGATTCCTCTGTAGGAATGAGCATTCCACAGGAAAGTGTTACAAAGGTCAGAAAGTAGAGCTTGGTTTCCAATCATTGCACCATGGTCTCTCAACCTGGTGTGTGATGCAAATCTGGAAGGAATGACTGCTGATGTGATGGATGAAGCCCTGGTGCAGAATGCTCCTCAGAGGCTGAACAGAGAAAGCATTAGGATGAAATTTACTGTAGGAAAATATAAAATCTTGCTTTGAGGTTAAAAAATAATCGGCTGTATGAGAGCAGATCATAGGATACTTGCACTGAATGTTAGTAATGTGAAAATGAGCAAAGAGGTTTGATTGACCTCATTTGCAATCTGATGTAAAATGTCTATAAAATTATAGTGTGCTGAGAGTACAGTGACCAGATCACCAGGAGTGGTGTCCTTGTACCAGAGTAGGTGATAATTATGTAAGCATTTTAAATGGCTTTGGATAGATAGCATCCAGTAGATGAAGGCCTGGATAATCCAGAAACACTGGGTCACACAAAGCCATCAGAACAAACTTTCAGCCTTTAAGATTTCATGGAGAGCGTCAAATACTTCTATGAATTGTTCAATTCACAGACATATCAAGAGTAAATGCTTCTTCAAGGGCTTGTCAAAACATACAAGAAACTATTTGCTGAGTACTCAGATTGCCATTAGGGAGAAGGTTCTTTTGGGTAAAAATGAAGTAGCAGTAGAATTTGATACAATTATAAACTAGAGACCCACGAGTAAGTGAATGTTGTCTTCACACTCACTCTACCCCTCCTTGTAAGGCTGCTGAGTGATCAGCACACAGAACAACAGCAGAATGTAAGTTAAAGAGCCATTTTATCAACAGCTTCCTTAATAACTATAGTAGAGAAGAAGCCAATGATATTCTGGATCACAGTGCTAAAGCCTCCTCTTCCTGGCTTTCTCCCATCATGCCCTCCAAAAAAATTAAATTGCATGTTCAGCACACACATCGAATTGAAATCTATGTGTAGTGTCAAGATGCTGTATGAAAGGAGTCCTCCACAACGTGGTTCCGTTTCTGTTATAGGAATGGGAGGGGAGATACATTTCAACTCAACACAAGGACATTGTATTAGTCGCATGGCTTTCCATGAAAGAGGCTCGCTGCCCTGAGAGTGAATTCTCTCGTACTGGAATCTAAATACTCTACAGTGCATACAGCACATGGGAGCTGCCCAGTAAATCATGCTCTAGGCAGTTAGACAGGGAGATACTTACGGTCTTATTCGAAATTTGGCTGCTTTGGTTTCTAGAGCTTCTCTTGACTATTTAGGATTTCATGACTATGACATCTAAGGGGGATTCCCTCAAAGAAATTTGACTTCTGATAGTAAGTATAGAATTCTATTTAACTCCCCATGAATTTTGATGATACATAAGTACCTTGTTTCTCTATTTCCGATGATTCTGAGTTTCTGTGTTCTTTCTCTTCTTTTTTATTAAAAAAAAAAAAAATTGAGTGTTTTTATTTGTTCCTATAGCTATGTCTATTAGAATTAAGTCTTTGTCCTATAAGACTCAATACCACCATAGGGTAAACAGGACTTTGAAACTGTTAAATTTTCCACGTTTTTGTCAACGATGTAGTATTAGTCTCTGATAAACATGTCAAATAGTTGGAGACTAATTTAATCTTAATTAAACTATCATCAGCAGGAAATAATACAACATATAACATGAATGCATTAATCTTCCTATCAGTTTAATGGAATATCACAATGTGAGTTAATTAGTAAAGATTCAAGATGTCTTCCTAGCAGATTAAGAAATGAACAAACTGAAATGGCTACATAGGTATAATATATCATCTATTACAAATGATGAGCACCAAATCTACCCCCAGAACCTATAACAAACTGAAATCACTCAGAAAGCCAAGTCATCCTCTGTTATCTGCAGATGTGAGTATGAGGTGCCACAAAAAAAGTCTGTCATTAGAATCCAAGAATACCTTTTTTTAGCCATTATTGTTAGACTTCATTTCAAGCAAGCCTCTTTGTAAAGCTGTCAACAGAAATAGAATTATCAGCCCCTCTGAACTCCCTCCCTGAGAGGCAAAACCTAGGAGAAGTAAGCAGGAAATAGAAGATAGAGGAGCGTGGGAAGTCCTGACATTTTACGTGGTGAAAGTACGGACATTAATTGAAGGAACCCCCAGCATCCTTCAGATGGCCTTCCACAACCTCCATCAACGTAGCCTCTCCCTCCTCCTGCTTTCTTTCATTCTTATGTAACATCATTGTATTACTATATGAAATTTGTTACTGTCTGTCTACAATGTGTACAGCTGCCACTTTGTTTTTTCCAAAGAGATGGAGATAGATAGTGATTCCTAGATTGATTGGGGGCTCACTAAAGCCTAAAATGAGAAGTTGACTAAGAAAATATCTAGAATAGATCATTTTCATCCTTGGAAAAGAAAGATGGAATCAGCAAGATGACTCATGGTGAAGCCCACACATCGTCTCTAATCAATTTTATACCTTTAGATTTTCAGAACCCATGATATCCAATGGTATTCATACCTTTTCTATATCAATAGAATCTTTAAAATCAATAGTAACTGAGGCATAAGGCATCCAATGGTATGGCTCCGTAAGAGTTTATTGTCACTTCTAACTTCTAAAAAAGAAACAAAAGCCCCACAGTTTATATCCACTTACAAGTATTATGTAAGTTTTATTCATATGAGATCATTCTAAGTATGTGTGCTTACTAAGATTATTTAATGAGGTGACCTTTGTGAACATTACAAAAAAGCCAGCATTTGAACCCAATTAACCAAGAGAATATAAGTGACTGTCAGAAACTCCCATAATATTATATTTTAAGTCTTTATGAAATGTGCCAGGGACCTTGTTCAAGCCAGTGTATGTTTTTTGTTTGGTGGCTCAGATTATGAGACCTCCCAGGGATCCAGGTTTGTTGACTATTGGGCTTCCTGTGGAGTTCCCATCAACTTCTGGGACCTTCTTGATCCTTCCTGCAACTCTTCCATAGGTGTCCCTGACCTCTGTCTAATGTTTGGCTGTTGGTATCTGCTTCTGTTTTCGTCCACTGCTGGGTCTATAGCCACTCAGAGGACAGTTATGCTAGGCTCCTGTCTGTGAGCATAACAAGGTATCATTAATAGTATCAGGGGTTGGTGTTTGCTCATGGGATGGGTTTTGAGTTGGGCCGGTTATTGATTGGCCTTTCCTTCAGTCTCTGCTTCATCTCTGCATTTCTTTTAGATGGGACAAATTTGGGGTCAAAAGTTTAGTGGGTAGGTTGGTGTCCCTGTCCTTCCACTAGGGGTCCTGCCGGGCTACAGGAGGTGGCCTCTACAGGTTTTATGACCCTGCTGTTAGGTATCTCAGCAAAGTCACCCACATTGACTCCTGGGAGACTCCCACTGGACCTCTTTCCTGTCTCTCTTAGCACCTGTTGTTGACTCTCCCTTGCTCTCCCACTCTCCTCTCTCTTGCCCCAGTTTCCTCCTCCTTTCTCCCTCCTATGACTGTTTTGTCCCCTCTTCTAAGTGTGATTCAAGCGTCCTTGCTAGGGCCTTCCTTCTTGTTTAACTTCTTTGGGTCTGTGGGGTATTTCATGGTATCCTGTACTTTATGGCTAATATCCACTTATTAGTGAGTACATACCATGTCTTTCCTTTTGGATCTGAGTTATATCACGTAGGATGATATTTTCTAGTTCCATCCATTTGCCTGCGAATTTCATGAAGTCCTTGTTTTTAATAGCTGTATAGTATTCCATGGTATAAGTGAACCACATTTTCTATATCCATTCTTCGGTTGAGGGACATCTGGGTTGTTTCCAGTTTGGGGCTATTGTGAATAAAGCTGCTATGAACATAGTGGGGCACTTGTCCTTGGGATATGGTGGGGCATCTTTTGGGTATCTGTCCAAGAATGGTATAGCTGGGTAGAACTATTTCCAATTTTCTGAGAAACTGCCAGATTTATTTCCAGAGTGGTTGTACAAATTTGCACTCCAGCCAACACTGGAGGAATGTTTCCCTTGCTCCACATCCTCACCAGCATGTGCTGTCCCTTGAGAGTTTTTTCTTTTTTTAATTTTAGCCATTCTGACTGGTGTGAGGTGGAATCTCAGTGTCGTTTTGGTTTGCATTTCCCTGATGACTAAGGATGTTGGACATTTCTTTAAGTGCTTGTTGGCCATTCAAGATTCTTGTGTTGAGAATTCTCTGTTTCGTTCTGTGCCCCATTTTTTAATTGGGTTATTTGGTTTGTTAGAGTTTAACTTCAACTCAGGGCTGAAATCAATCAAATAGAAACAAAGAGAACAATACAAAGAATCAACAAGAGCTGGGGTTTTTTGTTTGTTTGTTTTTTGGGTTTTTTTTTTTTTTTTTGAGAAAATCAACAAGATAGACAAACTCTTAGCTAAACTAACAAAAAGGCACAGATACAGTATCTGAACTAACAGAATCAGAAATGAAAAGGAAGATATAACAGCAGAAACTGAGGAAATCCAAAAAATCATTAGTTCTTACTTCAAAAGCCTGTACTCTACAAAACTGGAAAATCTAAATGAAATGGATGAATTCCTAGACAGATACCATACCAGAGCCAGATGGTTTTAGCAGGGATTTCTACCAGACTTTCAAAGAAGAGCTAATACCAATATTCCTCAAACTATTCCACAAAGTAGATGCAGAAGGAACACTATCTAACTCATTCTATAAGGCCACAGTTAACCTGAAACCTAAACCACACAAACACTCAACAAGAAAAAGAGAACTTCAGACCATTTCGACTTATGAACATCGACACAAAAATACGCTATAAAATTCTTGCAAACTGAAAACAAGAACACATCAAAACCATCATTCACCACAATCATGTAGGCTTCTCCCAGGGATGTAGGAATGATACAATATATGAAAACACATCAACATAATCCACTATATAAACAAACTGAAATACAAAAATCATATGATCATCTCATTAGATGCTGAAAAAACCTTTGACAAAATCCAACACCCATCATGTTAAAAGTCTTGGAGAGATCAGGGATTCAAGGCACATACAAAAACCATAATAAAAACGATATACAGCAAGCCAATAGCCAACAGCAAATTAAATGGAGAGAAACTTAAAGTAATTCCATTAAAATCAGGGACAAGACAAGGCTGCTTACTCTCTCCCTATCTATTCAACATAGTACTTGAAGTTCTAGCTAGGGCACTAAGACAACAAAAGTAGATCAAGGGGACACAAATTGGAAAGGAAGAAGTCAAGATATCATTATTCATGGATGATATGACAGTATACATAAGTGATCACCCTAATTCTACCAGAGAACTCCTACAGCTGATAAACAAGTTCAGCAAAGTGGCTGGATATAAAATTAACTCAAAGAAATCAGTAGCCTTCCTATATACAAATAATAAACAGGCAGAGAAAGAAACTAGGGAAACAGCACTCTTTACAATAGCCACAAATAATAAAAACTATCTAGGTGTAACTCTAGCAAAGCACTTAAAAGATCTGTATGACAAGAACTTCAAGACTCTGAAGAAAGAAATTAAAGAAAATATCAGAAGATGGAAAGATCTCTCATGCTCATGGATCCATAAGATTAACATAGTGAAAGTGACCATCTTACCAAAAACAATCTACAGATTCAATGCAATTCCCAACAAAATTCCAACATGATTCTCTAACAGACCTTGAAAGAACAGTTCTCAACTTTATATGAAAAACAAAAACAAAAACAAAAACAAAACAAAAAAAAAACCACAAAAATCTCATGACAGCCAAAACAATACTGAACAATAAAAGAACCTCTGGAGGAATCACCATCCCAGATCTCAAGCTGTACTATAGAGCAATGGTGACAAAAACTGCATGGTACTGGTAAAGAAACAGACAGGTTGTTCAATGGAATAGAATCGAAGATCCAGAAATAAACCCACACACCTATGGATACTTGAGTTTCAACAAAGAAGCCAAAACCATACGACTATAAAAAAGAAAGCATCTTCAACAAATGGTTCTGGTCTAACTGGATGTCTGCATGGAGAAGAATACAAATAGGTCCACATTTATCATTCTGCACAAAGCTCAAGTCCAAGTGGATCAATGACCTCCACATAAAACCAGATACACTAAGGCTGATAGAAGAGAAAATGAGAAAGAGTCTCGAACAAATTGGTACAGAAGACAATTTCCTGAATCTAGAATACCAATGGCTCAGGCCCAATATCAACAATTGATAAATGGCACCTCATGAAACTAAAAAGCTTCTGAAGGGAACGGACACCGTCAAAAGGATAAAACCTACATCTGACAGAGGGCTAATATCCAAAATATATAAAGAACTCAAGAAGCTAAACCCTACTTTTTTTTAATTGGTAAAATCCCCTTGTACTTCAAGCAAGATTTTTGTCATACAAACAACCAGCACATCACTTATTCTGGGCGAAAAAAAATTCATATTTGGGATCTCTCTGCGGCAGGGTAAATCTATACTATTATCTCATCAGATAGAGAAAATGTCCATCTTTAAATGTGTTTGACTCTTTCCTTAAAGTTTGAGACAGCAAGAGGAGCTAGAGCATGCACGTGCTCTTTCTCCCTGGCTCCCAGGAAAAGCTTTCACTGCACCTGGCTCCTACCCAGAGGCCTGGTGCTTGCTGGACCCTTCCTACTTGGGCTAGTTATAATATTTCCTCGTTTTCAAATGCAACTTGATGAACCTCATGGACCCTGCTCTCTCTGATGCCCTATGATGAGTACATCCCCTTTATTATAATATACTATGCAGCTTCCGTGTATGTTATCAAACATTCTTAATTGTATTTATATGAATTTTAGTGTTGCTTGTTGATTTTCCTATGGAGTGTGTGTGCGCGCACGTGCACGCATACGTTTTAATCCCCACCCGAGTGTGCACAGCAAAATTTGTCTTTTTTTTTTTTTCACTAGTTTTAAACTTCATAAAGGAAATACTGGTCTTTTCAATCCCCTTGATTCATGGCTTATGGTATATACCCAATTGTTTTTAATGATCCAGTGAGTAAGTAAATACGTATTTACTTGCAATACATATGGTTTTTAATGAATGAGTGAATGTCAAATCATAGGATTTCTCATGGCATATTTTCCATTTCCTAAAAGGTATCCAAATGAGTTGATAATTATTGTTCAGTAATTTCTTACTATAGAGGAGATAACTCGTGCATTGAAAGAAAACAATTTTTCCTGGAATGTTTTTTTTTGAGGGGGCTTTGGCATGGTAGTTAATTTATGTGTTGGTTCCATTAGACTACTAGATGACTGAATCACTGGTGATCTATTGCTTTTAGTTGTATGTGCACTTCTGGAAGAGATTAGCATTTGATTGAATTAAGTAAAGCTCTGCTCTTAACAATGGAATAGGTGTCATACATTCTATTGCAGATCCAGGGAAAAAAAGAAGAAGGAAAAGGGAGAAAGAGCTAATTCATTCTCTCTTAAGCTGAGAAGTCTGTCTACACTTGCCCTTGGACATCGGACCTGGTGGTTCTTCAACATTTGGACTATCTGCTCTTCTCATTCCAGGGCTTCTGTGCTCAAACTAAATAACTAATTTTGGCTCCTCAGCTTGCCATTGGCACATCACTGGCCTTTTTAACCTCCTGGATCAGGTGGCACAGTACACAAGTCCTGTTATGTACCTATCTGTTTCCGTTCTGTGGCTCTGGTGACATAGAATGAAGTCATCTCATCATCAAATAGCACTTGTATTGTTCCCCAGTCTTTACATCCACATCAGACCGGTGTTTAAAATTTGGACAGGCAAGCTCCGTCTCTAAGCTTTCACCTTCATGCACCAAACCAGACCAAGGATCGTCCCTAGGAAGAAGAAGCAATCCTTACCTCTAAGTATTCTCTCTACCCTGCAACTTTATTCTGAAAACAATGTATTGCCTGCTAAAATTCTGCAGAACAGGTGGACATGAGCCTTTTTACTTTCCTCTAGCTTTCTTTTATTAGGAACTAGATTTGTAAATATGCAAACCAAACAAAATTATCCTGCAAGCAAATCATAGGTCCCAGGCTTGGGTTTGTTACGCTGGGGTTTTGGTCCACTTTTTTACATTCACTTGCAAATCTGAACTTAGCGGATGCTCAGTGTGATTGTGGGAGAAAACAAAGGCCCAATGTGTCATCTACATCTCATTCCAAATCTCAATGATGGTTTACCTATAATTATCTATAATTCATGTCCTTCTAAAAGGATAATGAGCTGCATTTGTCCTATTTAGCAACCACTCATTAGCAAGATCTGTAGGTCTGCACGAAGTCATTTCGGCATCCTTTAGAAATCTTTCCCTAAGGCCTAACTCTTTAGGGATTTTAATGCCCTTGGCTATATTTTTAATTTTAGTCTTTTTGATGTAGTCTCTTCTCTCCTGGTAAGTTAATTAAAGCATTTTTTTTCATTTTGTGCATCATAATAATTATCTGGCAGCTGCATAGATTCCATCATCTTTAGGCTGATCTGTTCATATGGGCTTTCCACATTCAGTGCAGCTTGTTCCAGAATTGATTTGATTACAGCCATCTGTATTGACCATGAAGGCAAATTCAATAAACAGACTGGAGGAACTGTGATTTGCCCACCAAAGACGGGAACAGCAATAGGTCCAAAACATTCATTGTCCCTTCTAGGAAAGACAAGAAATCAATAAAGCAAATACTCATCCCTGAAGCTATGTAGGCGGGAGATGTCAACAGCTAATATCAAAAATAAAGTTCAATTGCTCAAGTAAAACGTGGGGGAAATGTAGAGATTTTTAAAAAGTATTTATTTTGAGAAATTGGACCTGTTAATTATCTTTTTCTTGAGTCTGAACATGCATGTAGATCTATCCTAAATTCTATCATCAGAACAAGTTATTTAGAAAACTGGATAACCATTTACCATGAAAGTTAGGCACTTGATCATTTAAGTTATACAGTGAATGACAGAAACAGAAAAACATAGTTTTACAGAGGAATGGACTAGAAACCTAAGACCAGGAAAAGTTTTAGAGAATCATATTTATACTTATGTTCATTTTTATTACAGTTTGAAAGAAGAAAAAAGAGAAAAGTAATTTAAACAAAGATTTGCTCTGAAAATTAAGCCTATATTTCATATTATACTGACATTTTATATTATATATTAACTTACAAACTCCTTCCTATTCTTCAGAACCTACAAAAATGTAATTGAATGAATGACCTATGGTCAAAATTACAAAAATAACTGGAAGGTCAGCTATATGCTTATGTTGACAACTCCAGTTCTACAGAGGCAGACATTTTCTACCAATGGCTTGTTTTCTGAAATCAGACATGTGTATGAAGACAGATAATGAACAATTGCAGTCGTCTTGTCCCAATTTACTGAAAGACTGGAAAGATAGGGTCACATAGGATATAGAATTGATTCTTGATTTTAATCTTAGCATTTTTTTCCTAGCTTAAAATGTATTTTATATTAGTATAGTAGCTAAATACATCAGCTGTGATCAGAGAGATGAAGTGGAAGCATGGTCCTTGTTCCTTTACTTAATGATACAATTAGAACAATTGACTTATCCTACCTGAGATGTTTTGTTAAAATGAGAAAATAGAATCTCTATCTTACCGGAGTGATGTAGATATCAAGGGGAGTATGCATGATGCCAGGGTCTTGGTACAGAGGAAGCAGTCAATCACCCTCCCTGCTATAATTGCATAACCATGAATTGGGAGTTGTTAAACTCCTCGTTGGTTCTAATCCTGACACTGTACCTCTAGAACACCTGGAAACTGCAGACAGAAAGGGGGGGGGGGAGAAATCCAACCAGGGTAGCCAGTGATCTTCACTCAAAGAGCTACATGCTTTAGACAGACAGACAGACAGACAGATACACACACACACACACACACACACACACACACACACACACCTACTTTACTTGTTAAAGCCAACTAGGATCATTAAAATGTGGATTAACTTAAAGAAAGAAATCATCACATCTAAACAAACAGAACCTTGGTTAAGAAAATCAGGAGATTTAGATTGATCAGGGAGAGTTATATTTAAACATGATTACCATGTTGCAAGTAGAAAGTGTTTCTTAGAATAATCAGGTTTAAAGAAGCTAATAATAGAATACTAGTTTTGTAGCTGCTGCCTGTGAGTCACTGGCTGAGCAAGGGGAAAGTTAAGCCCATTGGGACCTCAAGGCTTAAATATTGAATGAGGGCCACTGTAAAACCACAGAAAACAGAAGCCAAAATAAGGTGAGGGGAAAGATCATTATTTTCATGATTTATGACATTCCTGTTGTGGCTTTCCCTTCCAGATATAAAGATGATAAACCCTGTGACTTCTTTGAAAGTTTGGGAATCTTTCTGTTTCTCATCTTCATCACTTAGCCCAGTTCCTAACTTGTAGCCCATGCCCATCCAAATTTGGTGGGTGGAATGAGTTGAACAAAGGTTCTGAGCAAAA
Source organism: Rhynchomys soricoides (assembly GCA_019843965.1). Taxonomy (NCBI): domain Eukaryota; kingdom Metazoa; phylum Chordata; class Mammalia; order Rodentia; family Muridae; genus Rhynchomys; species Rhynchomys soricoides. The sequence continues at coordinate 7,239,164 of JADRCH010000033.1, forward strand.
GAAACAGATTAATGGAGAAAATTCTGCTTGTGTGGGATCTCCAGATAGTCCTTGGGCTTTACAGTTGTGCTGCATGAGCTCTCCAAGGTTAGACTCTTAATCATGCGTTTGAGTCGTGGATTGGATTTAATAAACAGGTTTTCTTACTTCTTACTTCAAACACGCACAATAAAACAATACGTACTAATTGTTGTCTCTGTCAGAACTATAACTAATTCATCTCTAAATTAAATATTGTTTTGGAATACCTAATGCTTTTTCTTCATCCTGAAGCTTTCTTCTGTTTATCTTTAAATGTTTGTAGAAAATTTTTATTGGTTCTAACTTATTCCATTTCTAAAAGATAGCAGAAGTATCTCTAACCTGAGATACATGTGCCCCACCCCCCACCCCAGCCACTGCCTTTTATCTAGTTGGTTGGTTGGTTGGTTGGTTGGTTGGTTTTGGTTTTTCAAGACAGGGTTTCTCTTTGTAGATCTGGCTGCCCCAGAACTCACTTTGTAGACCAGGCTGGTTTCAAATTCAGAGATCCTCCTGCTTCAGCCTCCCAAGTTCTGGGATTAAAGGTATGTGCCATCACAGGTGGCTCATGAGAGCCCTTTTAAATAATGCTGCATAAATAACAAGTTGAGTGGCCTTTAAAGTTGCCTTTCTCTGGAGTGTCATAACTAGCTCAACAAACACCACTGGCAACCTTTCAGAGAACTGCATCTCTTAGTGACATTCAAGTCCCCCCAGCCTTCACAGAGAAATACTTCATTGGAAATAAGTTAGCTTTGTTCAGGTTAGCATCATGTATCCCCATTCTAGGTCAGTCTTCACTGGGAAACGTATTTTCAAATAGTCAATGATTCATTTGATAAATGTTTACTGTTTGTTCCTCAAAGGCACTTTTTTGGCTTCATGGATCCAAATAGAGTAAGACAAATGAAGTCTACTATAACTGATATTCTCAGGTTAGAAAGACAGATAAGCAACTTTGTAAACAGGCGGACACTGCTAATCTCAGATGATAATTAATGTTTGAAGTCAATCTAGTAAAATGTTTGAAATGGGGAAGTGAAGGATAATAATTTAAATTGCATAGCCAGAGAAAGATATCTCTGAGGAGGTTATTTTTGAGCTGAAACCCAAATGATGTGACTCAGCCTTGGGTAAACCCATGTCATCAAAGCACAAAGATACAGAGTGATAATAATTTTTGATATTGAGTCAAATTCTAGCAGGCCTTTGTAGAAATTAGCAAATTGATTCTCAAACCCATGTAAGAACTCAAAGGATGCAGAATTAAAAAAGAAAAGAAAAACTTTGAAAAGTTGCAGTTGCTATGCTTACAGCAATGACTTATTCTACAGTCACAGTATAGAAGGCTTTTGTATCCATGTAAAGATAAACAGACTACTGGAATATAATACAGGATTCAGAAATAAGCCCACACATATGTGATTAATTGACTTCAAACAGAAATGCTTTTCAGTAAGGAGAACAAAGTATTTTCATAAATTATTATTGGAAAATTAGGTGTCAATTTTAAAAGAAGAATATTTATCTATACCTCACACTATGAGTTTGTTTCCTCTTGCTGTGATAAAACACTCTGACCAATAACAACGTAGAAGTAGAGAGGATTTGTTTCATCTCTCAGGTCCATCATCAAAGGCAGGAACTCAAGGCAGGAGCCTAACATAGAAACAATGAAGGAACAGTATTCCCTGGCTTTTCTGGGAGCCACTTTCAGCTGCCAGTTTTACACATCCCTGGACTACTTGCCTAAGGATGGCACTGCCCACAGTGGGCAAGGCCCTGCTATGTCATTTAATAATTACCAAAATGCCCCATAAACATGCTCATAGGCCAATCTGAGCAAGGCAGTCTCCCCAATTGAAACTCCCTCAGAGAACTCTAGGCTGTGTCAGGTAACAACTGGAACTAACTAGGATACCATGTGAGAACGTAACTCAAATGGTTTATGAAAATAAATGAAAAAAACCCTCTTAACTATAATATAACATTTCTAAGAGAAAGACTCTACTACACAGTAGGTGGTGAAGGCTCTATGTAGGTACCAATTCTACTTTTCTATGTTAGTGAGTTATATAGTTGTTATCTTCACTAATAAAACCTTATTATCAGTTTGTTGAGAACAACCAATAACCTTGTTAATAACCTGGGTTATTTGGGGTATCCCATGGGACCCTTTTTGGCAAGAATTTGACTAGATATAACCCATTCCCCAGCCCTGGAAGCTTCATTTGGCGGCAAGAGATGTTTAATTGGGGCTTTGTCTCCCCTGTTATTTAGTGATTCCAGTTTAGACTTCTTTCATGTTTGTATGTCTTTTAAGAAACTTCTACTGTATTAATTTTCCTTAAGACACCACAAATGGCCCTTAAGTTTAGCTGTTCCTCTCCATATTTGCTCTCACCCATCTGTTTCCTTCCCTTTCTCTTTAGATCTTCCTGTTCCACTTCCCCCTGACCCCAATTCCGTCTATAACTATCTAGTCTATTTCTCTTTCCTAGAGAGATCCTTCCCCCACCCCCAGTCCCTAACTTTATACCTAATATCTGTGGTTATACAGGTTGTAGCCTGCTTATTGAAGACTTAACACCTAACATCACATGTAAGTGAATACATACCATGTGTGTTGTCTCTTTGGGTCAGGGTGGGGGTTTATCCTAGATCTGTCTATTTACCTATGAATTTCATGTTGCGTTTAGCAACTGAGTAATATTCCAGTATGCAAATCCAGCACATGTTCTTTATTCATCCATCTGTTGCTGGAATATCTAGGCTGTTTCCAATTTCTGGCTATTATGAATAGAGCAGTAATAGACATGTTTGAGACATGTCTTTATAGTAGGATGGAGAGTCCATTGGGTATTTGACCAAGAGTGGTGTAGCTGGATCTCAAGGTTAATATATTCCCAGCTTCCCAAGGTACTGCCACACTGCTTTCCATAGTGGCTGTATAGATGTGTAGTTCCCTCCGCAGTGGATGAATGTTCCCTTTACCCAGAACATCTGGGTTTTTTTAAGTTATTAAAAATAAGAAAACAAACCTGAGACTGGGAGTGTATATTATTAAATATCATAGTTGATAAGTGACTAGATCCAGAGTATGTAAGGATGAATCCACCAGTCTGGAAACAAGCAATCCCATTAAAAATTGAGCAAACATTTTTGAACAAGACAACTCTTGTTCAGAAAGACATAAAGATATACAGGTGGCAAACAAACATATGGGAAAACAATATGTACGAGCTGTTAGTTCAGTGCACACTTACTACAAAATCAAACGAAGAGGTAGTGGGAACTAGGGGCAGCTGCTCCATTTATGTTACCCATGAGAATGCAACGTGTTTTCTCAATTCAGAAAAAACAAAAGCAGTATTTGGCAGGAGTTTGTTGCTGTAGTTGTTGTTTTAAGTTTAACGTACACCTATGTCTTAAGCATAACTGCCTTCTATTCCTGGGTATCTACTGAACAGAAATGAATGTCTATGGTTTGCAAAGCCTTGTATGCAAATGGCCTGCAGAGTTTGTTTCCAGGAGTCTCAAACTAGAAGTACTTCAGACTGGTCAAAAGGTAAATGACATAGACAAAGAATAAGTTATGAACCTAAAGAAAAAAATGAATAAACCTCAAAATACCTTCAGTGAACAATCCAACCCAAAGTCAGTGCACCGACTGGTTTTCTGTGTCAACTTGACACAAGCTAGAGTCATCAGAGAGGAAGGACCTCAGTTGAGAAAATGCCTCCAGAAGTTCAGCTATAAGACCTCATCAGCTTAATTGTAAGATTAGTGATCAATGGAGGGCAGGGGTCACAGGCCATTGTGAGTGTAGCCATCCCTGGGCTGGTGGTCCTGGGTTCTATAAGAAAGCAGGCTGAGCAAGCCAAAGGAAGCAAGCCAGTAAGCAGCCCTCCTCCATGGCTTCTGCATCAGCCTCTGCCTCCAGGTTCCTGCCCTGCTTGAGTTCCTGTCCTGACTTCTTCCAGTGATACACTATGATCTGGAAGTGCCAAATAATATTTTTCCTCCCCAGCTTGCTTTTTGGTCATGGTGTCCCTTTATAGCAATGAAACCCTAACTAAGACAGTCAGAGTTGTAGATAGTGCCTGTAATATACAGGCTTTCAAGAGTATAGGGGAGTGTTTGGTCTTTGTTTGGGGTACAATGGGAGCAGATAGTAGAAGATTTTCAGTAGTTTTCTGATTTAATTTACACTGGAGAAGCATCCCCTCAGCCAGTGCATGGAAGAGCCATAGAGATCACAAGAGACGGCTAAAAGCTTCAACAACAAGCTTGTCAAGAAAATAGGATGGTTAGGACCAAGGGATTAAAGATGGAGAGAAAAGACTTAAGAGAATAAAATCTTACCAAGATCAATAGCTTTCTGTGTTTATTTTAATCTTGAGTGACTGGTAGATTGGAGTATTCATTGCAAAGCCCTGCTATAACCTAGGCCTTAATCTATAAGAACTGGTCCACTCTCTTCCTGGCTGCCTATTGCTCTTGTGACTTGTGACAGTCAACTCAACATAGCAGCACTAAGCTAAACCACTAAATTTCTGCTTCTTTCTTTACTGATATCCAGTTCTTCTAGAAAGTCCAGCACAATTAAACTTGAAGTGAGCATGCCTTCACATGGAGAAACCAAGATCTCTTAGGATCTCTTAAAGGCTACACTCTGAGGTTTTTCTCTTCTTTATGAAAACGGATTCCCACTTCCTGATGCTTTTTTATACTCCTAGGCAAGCCAGAGCTTACTTAGAATTACTTAGGAGGATTCTGACCCACACCTCAATGCAGATAATGTTCATTCATTTAATTTCTCCATTCATTATTCCAATAAGCATCTGGCAGCATTTGTTAGAGAAATAAAAACCAAAGATTCAGGCCAAGTATTATTTCAGCTGTCTTTAATGTATTTGGGGAAACGTTTTTTTCTCCTCTTCCAAAGTAGACTCCTTTTCTCCCAGAGCTAAAAGAAACCACATTTCCCTCAAAGTGAGCATAGACCTTCTTCAAAGACAGGTGATCTTGAATCACTAGAGGTATCTGGCTATAACAATAGACTTTAGCAGCCACAATGGAAGCAGCTATTTTTGTTCTTCCATAGCATTGGGATGGAGGAACCTTGAAGTTAAATTATCAATTAGCAGTTAACTGTTATGGTGATATTCCAGTAATGCCACATGGGAAGGAATCCATCAGCCTTCCATTTCCCCAATCCTGTGTTAGATGTAACTCCCTCCCACAGCCCATTGTTCACCAATAACGCAGAGGAAATAAATCATAGAACAAAGGTGGATACCTAACAACACTGAGGTCCATGAGTGAGACATTTAACTATTAATTAATTAAGTGGTGAGCCTCTGCCATTGCCAACACCATTGAAAACCAGGGTTCCTATTGAAGCATCTTACTGAGAGGTAGAAAATAAAATGCAAGAAAGCACAAGAGGCATGGCATTCACGTGACATTCCGCCTTGTCCTCCTGAAGATCTATTTTTCATCTAGTGTGAGCTACCCTTTGAAAACACGTGTGACTTCTCCCCACAGACTTTCCTGATTTTTAGCTCATATTTCATTGAAATGTGGGCATTATAAAGCAGTCCAAGGTCAACATGAGTGGTTGCTACAGCCTTGCTAGCCTACCCCTTTACTATCCACCAGTTACCCCAGTTCTTCAGTTACAACGAGTTTGCAAGACACGATTCTGTGTGGGAAAGTGCCAAGAGCTTTGGTGCCTCCTCTTCTGCCTCTGCTGGCCTTCCCCAAGCAACCCGGTGACTTATCCTGCTTGCTCTACTGCTCTGTTCCCAGACACTGCTTTACCCAAAGCAAAGGGTTTCCCACCTGCAATAAAGTAACAAGTGCCTTCCTTTATAACTGTACTGATCCTCTGACCTTCTTTGTTCTTGTAAATTGCATCTATCCATGATGAACATTTTGTCCATCTGACTTGTTTTTATTCTCTCTTCCTACTAAGTTATAAGCTTTGTGAAGAGAATGAGGAGTTTAGTTCTTGCTGAATGCCCAGCACACACAACAGTGTTTAACCCAGATTAATTATAGTGAACTAAATTAAAACATTATTTTTATTCTCTCAGAGTTAAGTGTCAACATTTTCATGTTTCAATTTAATTAGCAGTTTCTCAATAAACACACTTGTTTAACTGGTACAAGAATTAAACTTGTGACAGCCCATGTCCAAAGCCTATGCTCCACCTCATATATAATTCTGCTTCTCTGTCGATACGGTTGCTTTCTCGTGAGACATATTCTACCACCCCAACCTGGGTGGGCGGGGAATCCTTGGGGGGGGGGGTGTTCTTTGCTCAGCACATAAGGGTCAATGCATTAGCTACAGGCCTTTGCATTGCCACAAAAAACGACAAAAGTATGCCTGTGCCTTCTAATTTATTTGGAATTACACACCAACTAACAACAAGTGTTTTTTATCTTTTAAGAAGAGTTCAGGTCTGAGTTCTTAGCAGTGCTCCCTAACTTACTTACTTAGCCTGTTGGGCTAGTCTTGTCTCTATGTAAGCCTGCAACTAATTAGAAAAGCACCCTCCTTCTCTCATGACTCAGAATTTTCTCTTACAATTGTGTAAATTCAGAAGTAAAGATGTATTCATTCCTCTGAAGTGGATAACGTTCCGTTAGTTTTTCTTGGAACAGATCGTGCAGCAAGTACTAACTTAGCACTAGCTGCCATGAACAGCTACTGTGCAATCCTCAGTGAATCGGCTCTCAATATGTGATGTGGTTTCTCGTTCATTTCTCTGTACGGTGCAAGTAAATGCAGCAGTGTTCTTGCCCTTTATTCATGCACCCAGACATCTGCCTTTGTGGCCCCCCTTGCCCTGTGTTTGTAGGATCCCCTCTGTTCAGATAAAGGAAGTAAGGCTCCTTTGATGCAGGGTTATGGTTTTGAACAATTGGAGATCTGCAGAGAACTCAAATCAATAGGAAGGGATGGGGGGTGCTTTCCTAACGCTAATTCTAAGCCAATCAGTCATGCCAAACCCCACCTTGTACTTGTGTTATTTACCTTTTCCTAGGTTTCTTCAGGTTGCCAATTGACCATAACACACACACACACACACACACACACACACACACACACACACACACAAACACACATGCACACAGAAAGAAGACACGTGTTCCAGATATGCTATGCTTTTTCACACATTTAAGATCACATTTGATAATGTTCAACTGTATTTTTAAAAGATAATCCACATTTGCCAGAAAATAAAATTCTTGTTTTAAAAACTCCATAGATATATGATTATATGATTTCATTTATATGAAGTGGCCAAATGAGGCAAATCTATATGCAGATAGAAACTGAATTAACAATCTCCCGGGTGAGAAGAGGGTAAACTAAGCATGATTTGTGCGAGGCTTCCTTATTAAATGGTGGAAAAGTTCTAAAATTACATGACAGGAATTATTTTACAATTCTCCAGTGGAAATCACTAGATTGTGTACTTTTCATGGATGTTTCAGTTGTCCTTTGACCACATCACAGAACTAGTTTACTTAGCTTTTCTTTTTCATAAAAGCTTTGAGACTATCTCTCGACTGTGTCTGTCAAACAGTCACCTAGGATCCAGGTCAGTTAGCATGCAGCTGTTCATGGCCCGCTCTACTTGAGGCACCATATTGACTACTGAAAACAAGAACACAAAGACCATGACTTCTGTCTTTAGGAGGTGCATAGACTGTTGAAGGAATATGGCCAGTATGAAGTACAATATGCTCTCTCTATTAGATTAATGTGAAGCAATATAAAGCAGATGACTAGTAATATATAGACATATTTAATATTTAGAGAATTGTATTAGCCATGTCAAAGAAAGACTTTTACTCTTTCTTTCCAGAGGGTTTATACTTTATTCATGCTTAAAGTACTTCTTTTTCTCCCTTTATCAGTTTAATGTATCTTTCTTTAATTAATAAGTCAGCTAGGTTGTTAGATATTAGCAACTTCTTTTCTTCCAATTCTATCTCTGTCTGTCTGTCTCTGTCTCTGTTTGTCTCTGTCTCTCTGTGTCTGTCTCTGTGTGTGTGTGTGTGTGTGTGTGTGTGTGTGTGTATGTAATGGTTAATTTTAATTATTAACTGGATGACCTCTAGAATACCTAAGAGATGAGCACCTGTGTATGTGTTGGGGGGAGGGGTCTTCATTAGGTTAATTGAAATGGAAGGACTTGCCCACTGTGGGTGGCACCATTCCCTGGGCTAGAATTCTAGGCTATATAAACTGTAGAAACTGAGCTGAGCACAAGCATTCATTGTACTCTCCTTCCTGACTATGGGTGCCATGTGGCCAGCTGCTTCAATTCCCTGAGTTTTCTACCATAATGAACTGAAATCTGGAACTGTAAACCAAAGTATACCTTTCTCCCTTAAGTTACTTAGAGTATGTTATCACAACAGGATATAGTGTATGTAAAAATGTAGAAGTGTCAATGTGAGTGCAGGTGTATATGTGTGTGTAAGCCAGGCATCATCCTCTGATATCATGCCTCAGGATCTATCCACTGCATTTGTTGAGCCAGGACCTCTCACTAGAATCTGAGACTTGCTGACTAGACAAAGAGCCCCAGAGTTCTTCCTGTCTTTACCTCTCAAGAACTGGGGTTATGAGCATGCTCCACCACACCTCAGAATTTTACACAGGTACCGTGGACCAACTTCAGGTCCTAATGTTTTCACAGCAAGCACTTTACTGGCCGAACTATTCCCCAGCCCCTGCTTATTTGTTACTATAAATATTTGCTACAGAAGCAAACACGTTCTTATCACTCTAGTAGCTCAGCAGAGTCCCAGGAGTTCATTTGGACACTGACTTGCAGTGTCAGCCAAGGTGTTGGGTAGACACGGATGGAACATTCATCCGCTGTGCAAATGTCCTCCACACCAGATCTCTGTCCAGCAGTCCCACTGAATACAGTAACATCAGGGAAATGCTCTTCCCAAATAGGCTATCTTTCTCCCACCACCACAGTAGTACCCTTGGGGAAAAAACCCAATCTTTTATGGACAACTAGGTTTCTGACAATCTCACTGAATAGTTTTATCTTTTACATCACAAAGGGTAGAATTACACCTCTTGGCCCCTCCCGTATTGATCACTTTGTTTGTGAATCAGGTAAGTGTGCTGACAATGAGCACAGAGAATGTTAGAATTATAGCTTAAGTAGAAAAGACAAATATCCATTGTTCAGTCCACAGGATGAGACCTGTTCAGGAGTAGTCTCAGCGGTAAAATTTTACTGTGGTCTGTTGCACCTAATAAAATCGGCATTCCATCATAGAGATCCATAATCTACTTTTCTATCTGTCTGAATTCCCACATGACCCAGTGAATGAATCACTGGGAGCAGTTTGAAGACACTTCAGTATCTTGAACTAGATTCTGTTTGTCTGCAATATGGTTAGCACCCACATTTCAAGGTTTTGAACAAAACCAGATGTTTAAAGACCTTCTGTGGATATACAGTTTTGAAAATACAGATGAACTCTTTGCTAATTCATAAGCATATTTTTTCTTCTACCTCCTTACATGTCAATATAAATAACCTCTAAATTCATGTCTTTCTTTCTCTCTATGAAACGATATTGTTTTCTAAACACCCTGTCAAAAGGAGTCAGTAGGATTACTAGCTGCCATGTCACATTGTGGCTTGAATGAGAACTGTTTCCTAGAGGTTCACATATTTGATAACTTGGTCCTCAGTTATCACTAGTGTGTTGGTGGCAGAGTTTAGGGGAGATTTATGAAACTTAGGATACAGGGTCTTTCTGGAGGAGGCCTGCCAATGAGGGAGAGATCTGAGAGTTTAGTGTCTTATTGTTCATTTCCTGTGTGCAGTTGAGGTGTAATCTCTAAGCTTCTTCCTCCTCTGCCACACCTTCCCTGCCACTGTAGACACTTAAACCCTCTGAAACAATGGGCAGTAGGTTTCATTTCATCTTCTGAAATGAAATATTTACTTTTTCATTAAATTCTGGATATGATGAGGGTAACTAAAAAAAGTCTTTAATAGATGTTCATGAGAAGTTAGTAGACTCAAATCTTAAAATGATACTGTCATTTACTAAGAACTGCCTGTCAACAGGCATGACGGAGGTAGGGAAGGCGGGGAGGGCATGTTATCTACGCACAGCCTGGGGAACAACACACTCCTGTTCCTTTACAGCTCTGTTACCGGAACCCAGAGTCCCCTATGTATGAAGTATGTATGCTGTAACTAAGCTACATTCATCTCCAACCCTACACTCATCTCAAAATTACAGATCTCTCTTACGCTTAAATAACTCCTAACATCTCATCTTAGAACTGTCTGGAAATTGATTACTGAGTAAAGAAGTTTCTCATGAGAAAGGGAAGACAGGAAGAGGAATGTAGGCATTGGTTAGAATAAACTCAAAAGGAGTCACAGTGTTCCCCTGATGAACTATTAGGGAACTATAGAGAGATGGCATAAGCATTACAAGCCTATTAAAAGGCTCTCATTGGCTGTTGACTCCTATTTTACATCTCAAATTGTTGACACATACAGTCTTAAGGAAATGATTTATTCCGCTTGTACCTGCAGACTACTTACTAGCTCTTATGTTTTGTAAGTATCTGATTCAGTTGTCAGAAGTAGGTTTTTTCCCTTTGTCAGTTTAAAGATTATAAGTTTCCGAGGGCACGTATAGCAATACAAGGAATAAGTGGTTTAAAGTCTTTAACTTTATTTTCTCAAAGCTCTTGAGGCATCGACCAGAAGACACGGCAGCAAACCTCTGGGTTGATTGTGCTTCTTCAATATTACTTTAAATAGCAACCGTGACTGCAACAAATTTAGTACCTGGAAAAATTGGTACTGCCATTTCAATTTCTTAAAACATACCACAATAACTTTTGGAACAGTAGCTTCAAGGGTATTGAAAAAGAAAGAGTGTTGGTGATATTTTTGTGGGCCTCAAAGAGAATGTTGGGTAGAAGCTTACAATGGCAAGTCTGTGTCTGTGGGAACCTGGAGTTCATGAACAGGCTGTCGCCGGGGTCGGGGAGAGTAAGGCAGTGTGAGGGAAGGCTTCAGAAAGGAGAGTCCGTCGGTATGAAGGAGGGCTCTGGCAAGTGTTGCTTATGGTATAAAATAGTGTACCTAACCATGACCTGAGATTTTCATGCCGAATGCTCTAAGTCTCATGAAACGGAGAGAATGAACAGTGAAGTGCCAATAGCTGGAGGGATAGATGGATGGATATATGTGTGTGTGTGTGTGTGTGTGTGTGTGTGTGTGCACATGTGTGTATGTATATTTGTATATTTGTGTATGTATATATGTATATAATATATATGTGTATCTATATGCATGTATGTATATGCATGTATATATACATATACATATATTACTTTCTTAATCTTTCCAGGTGCTAAATTAATCAAATATTTGAAACATGGCTTCTAGGTAGAGCTCATATTTAGAGAGCTACCAGGAAAATATGGCCTAATGTATAATCCCATGGGAAGACTGTAAGAGTTTTCATTAAATCCTAAAAAAAAAAAAAAAAAATCAAAGACAGAGCTTCATGGGAAGTTTCAGAAATAAGGGAAGGCCCAGGACCTTAAGGCCGTGCCTAGGGCTCCTCCCTACTGAGGGATAAAACTGATTAAATGCTTAAAAGTACCACACAGAGTCACCCAGCAGTCTCAAAGGGAATTCTGGGTAGAAAGGGCTTGTCTTGAAGAGGTCTGTGGATAGGACATTTACCTCGTGACAGATTCTGAATAAATATAGTCTTTCTGAGAAGATGATTCTGGCGGACACATGCTTAGGGGGTACTGAAAGGATCAGGGAGAGTACAGTATAGAAAATGTCATTGCACTATCTAAGCTTTTTGGACAGAAATAAAGCATAAGATTTTTCCTTATGCAAAATGAAAGATCATTAAGAGTTAAAATCCAAGAACCCCAAGACTAGAATGTATTTTAATGATGGTGTGCTTGTTTTCTAGAGTTTGAATAACAAAACCCCACAACTGAATGGTTTAAATGTAACTTTTTTTATATAGTCCTGGGGGCTTCTTTCTATTCCTCCAGGAACCAAAAGCAGCAGTGAACAACCCCAGGGGTAACAGGATGGAGCTTCAGTTAAAATAATAATAATAATAATAATAATAATAATAATAATAATAATAATAA
>JADRCH010000033.1:7251402-7317208 GCA_019843965.1 Rhynchomys soricoides
AATAATAATAATAATAATAATAATAATAATAATAATAATAATAATAATAATAAAAAATAAACAACCACCAGGCAACATTGCACCCTTCTGGGTTGTAGAGTTTCTGTAGTCTACAAGCTGCTGTTCGCTTCCCACCTTAACCCTTTTGAAATGCTACTCTCTATAGCATCTGGGCACATTGAGAGCTATAAACAAATGGATAAATAAATGAACTCTGGAGTTCACAGCTATGCAGACCTGAGGAATGGCTCTCAGAGTGCTATCTCCCAGAAACTGCCCCTGAGGATGCTCTTCCACACCTGCATCTGCTTGAAAGACAGCATCCTTGAAGGAGTTACGTAAAATAAATGACTGGATATCTCTTTGCTGATATCACTTTGAGATAGAAACTATCAAATAAAAAAGATCATTATGTATAATAAATAAAAAATATCATTAGCTGGAAAATTGTACAGGACTATTATTCTTTCTAAGAATATAAGGCAATGCAGAGATACTGCCAGCGGACAGTGACAGCCCTGCAGGATGCTCAGTGGATTGGTGGTGGCATTGCAGATGTGTATGCGCAGCTGTAAAAGCTATTAAAGCTCCACAGGACAATACTTTGAAGGCTACCTTCAAAGAGTGCTTTACATAAAGTCTCTCAGGTAGATGATGTTGAGCAGAAAGAGATTTGAATGTGTTCTACTTATTCATCGTTATAATCCCATTTCCAAAATATATAGCGTGTTCAAATTTTCTTCCACTTAACGAAACAAGGAAAATGACTTCATCATCACATTTTGGTGCCAAAATACTAGTCAAGACTAATTATTATCTTTGTTGCTATGGCCTTTGACCTTACAGGTGGATTTATGGATAAAAAAACTTACTTGTGAAGTTGTACGATCCTACAACCATCTTTGCTCAACCACTGCCAGGCCCAGTTCTCCTTGTGATTTTCAGAGGGTATTGAAGACCTGGGCAATAGGAGAGATCTGTTTTGCCTCCATACCTACAACACTGTATGCTTAAGTATGTGCTGCCTTGGCTGGACCTCTATTGATTATATTTTCTTGTTTTCTGTTATCTGGGTGGACTGGAATTTGAGGCTTTGATTTGGGAGAGACAGCCCTTCCCAGAGTTAATTCCTAGGGTTATATAAACAATCACCTTTGAGCATACAAACCAACCAGCCCAGAGTCCATACGCCTGATGATATTAAATCTCAAATTCTCACAGAGTGCATCAACATTGCCACTGCCCTAAATCATCTCATATACCGAAAAGTGGAGACTGTCCTTATAGGCCAGAGCCTGTTAAGACTATTCGAACTGTCCAGTATAGAGCTTCCCTAATGTATCTCTAAATCTCTGGCCATTTCTTCTCATAGAGAACCCAGGTACAGACCCCACTCTGCCCTCTCTGTTCTACCTCCTAGCCATCCTTGGTCCTTCCACAACAGGTCTATGCCTTTTCTTTCTTGCTCTGTAACTATAAACTTATGGAAATTTTATGTTTATGTTTTTTTTTTTTAATCTGGAGTATATTTTAAACACAATACTCTATGGTGCCCTAAGTCACTGAGTCCCTTTCCTGTGTGTCTGTAAGAAGGTTGAGGAATTCAGTCAATAGGACAATAGTGCAAGTCACTTCTGATAGGAATATGCCGTAGCTCAGTAGTAGTATTCCTAGGGCTGTACAGACATCACCAACATCCATTTACACAACTGTTTTTATCTTGCTAAACTGTCTGTGTGTGTATACATATGTATATAACATTTAATTGGGGCTGGCTTACAGGTTCAGAGGTTCAGCCCATTATCATCAAGGCAGGAAATATGGCAGAGCCCAGGCAGAAATGGTACAAGAGGAGCTGGAGGCTGGTAGCAGAATACTGACTTCCAGGCAGCTAGGATGAGGCTCTTATAACATACACCCACAGTGACACACCTACTACTCCAACAGGGCCACACCTTCTAATCCTGCCTCCCCCTGGGCTGAGCATATACAAACCATCAAATATATATATGTGTGTGTGTGTGTGTGTGTGTGTGTGTGTGTGTGTGTGTATGTATATACATATACACACATATATACATACTTACACATATACATATACACATACACATATACACACACGTATACATATACACATGTATATACATATGTACACATATACTCATATACACAATATGTGTGTTTTTATATATGTATACATATATAAACACATATCATATATATTATATATAATATGATATATAATATACACATATATGTGTGCCTTTTTATACACATACAAACACAAACAAAACACATACAAACACAAATATGTATACATATTTAAAATCACACATATATGTGTATATTATATACTATATTATATATAATATATATAGCATATAGATACAATTTTGACAACTTTGAGTACAGAAACAAGGAAGATGAACTAGATCATGCATAGCCCTCCAAAGGGAAGTGAATAAGGTACAGTTCCTGTCCAACCTGGGTAACAAGGGTGTACCTGCCTCCCGTGCTGCCATTTTTTTCATCGCTGCCACAGAATACCTGACAGAAGGAACTTAAGGAAAGCAGGGTTTCTTTGGCTCACAGTTTGAGAGTGTTCGAGTGCATCATGGAGGAGAGGGCACAACAAGAACTCGAGGCAATGGACCAGGTTGCATCAGGGAGAGAAGAGGGCTTCTGCTCAGCTCAGGTTCTCTTTCTAGTCTGCCCATAAGATACTGCTGTCCACATTTAGGGTGAATATGGTCACCACATTCAACCCAGGCTGGGAACTCTTACAGACACACCCAGACGTCTCCCTAGATCCTGTCTAGTTCACAGTCACTCTTAACCATTACACCTGCTATACTGTCCATTGGTTTGGGAAAACATGAAAGCCTGTGTTTCATATTTTCTTAAAAACATTTCTTTTACTTCTGTGGAATCTGTAATGTATCTCCATTTGTTTCTGATTCTAGCAATTTGAATCTTCTCTCTTCTATTTATCGTTCTGTTTTCTTGATCTTTTTTAATGAATAGCTTTTGAGTTCATTGATTTTTTTTTTCTCCATTGTTTTTTCTGTTGCCGTTTTGGCTTATTTTCTGCCCTGTCTTTTTAAAATTACATTTATTTGGGGATGGAGAGATAGCTCAGCAGTTAAGAGCATTAGCTACTCTTTAAGAGGACCCAGGTTCTATTCCAAACACCCACCTCACAGTTCACAACTGTCTGTAACTCCAGGCCCAAGGGACCCACTGCCCTCTTTTGGAACCAGACATGAACATGGTACATAGACATATATGCAGATAAAATACCCATACATGCAAAATAAACTTTTAAAAAATATATTATTTATCTACATACCTACCTATTTTATTTATTTACACATGCATGTGAATGGGCATCAGGCAACCACTTGTATATGCTGTAACATGCATGTAGAGGTTGGAAGACAACCATTAGAAATCAGCTCTCCCTCACTGTGAAGTCAGGCTATGTGGGTCTCAAGGATCAAACTCTGGACATCAGGCTGGGTAGTGAGTGTCTTTACCCACTGAGCCATCTGGCTGTCCCATGTAATCTGCGTTCTTTCCTTCATTAATGTGGACTTAGGTTTAGATGATTCTTCTTATTCTGTTTCTTATTTTGTAAAGGGTTTGTTTGTTTGTTTGTTTGTTTGTTGAGATAGGGTTTCTCTGTGTAGTCCTAGCTATCCAGGAACTCACTCTGTAGATAAAACTGTCCTCAAACTCACAGAAATCTATTTGCCTCTGCCTCCCAAGTACTGGGAGTCAAAGTATACACCACAACGCCCATCAAAGCTATGTTATTGAACTAAGGTGATTCTGGTCTTTTTATATAAGCATTTGTAGCTACAAAATTCCCCTTTAACATTGCTTTGCCTTGTCCATAAATTTTGGTGGATATTAATATTTGTTCTTTTCTAAGTATTTTCAAATTTTCTGTGGCCCACTAATTTTTTTCCTCTGTGTGTGTGTGTGTGTGTGTGTTTAGACAAACTGTAAATTTCCAAGTTTTCCTTCTATTCCACTTTCTATCCAGCTGCCAGTTCATGGCCCCACTAACTGTGATTGAGCCAAGCTCGTTGCCATCTCTTACCCACCATTAGCAACCCAAATCTCCTAAAGCCATGAGCCAAGCTAAACTCTCTTCTCTTCCATTGCTTCTGCTGGAAATTTTTGTCTGAAAGACAAGGAAATTAATGAATATACTGTGAGATCTTTCTTCTAGTCTCCTGGGGTTTGCTTGCTGTTCTGATTGGTGGTCTGTTGCTTTCTGGTCTATGCTGATACTTTATAAAACATCTCCTGAGCATATGAAGAGACATTCTAATTTCACCTGTATATGCAGCTGCTTTAGAGGGGGTGGAGGTGCCACAATGAGGTGCAAATGTTGAGACAATATTGACTGCTGCCTCTGCCTCATCCTAGATAGCCATCAGAGGCCAGAGCACAAATTGACCATCTATAGAGGACAGAATCCTCTTTGCATGCATGTTGGCTCCTTCAAGCTATCAGTAGCTGCCCCAGAAACAAGTATGTAGCTTACCACCCTGCACTAAGAGTGATGAATAGGGGGTTGATATTGAGCTAAGAGTTCAAGTTGATGGAGTGTTTGCCAATTTGCAGTCCATGTCTTCCTCTGAAGGTTTTAAGCCATCAATAAACTCCTGAGTTTCAAAAATATTATGCCAGACAGAATTGGCCAAGGAGATTGTTTTCTAAGTGGGGAAAGATATACTTTCCAGATGTTTGTTACTCAGCTATCTTCCCAGAATTTTTTCTTATTTGCTTTTCATATGATTTCTCAAGCACTAAATATTCTGACGATAGTGTCCTTTTCGTAGACCCTTGTCTAGTATGTCTGACAAAGATGTAACCCCACATGTCACAGCATCAGCTCTGTGAAATTGGGCAGTATCCTCCTTCTTTAACTGCGGTCATTTGTCACTGGGTGTGGCCTGAATAATATCACACTGGAATCTATGAAAGGTGATTTGTTCATCTCTCTAACTCCACAGTGTGTGTTCTACATAAGACCGTCATAGTGGACAGTCTTCCATCAGGGTGTCTGGTTCTTAGTATCTATTCTTTATTCAAAGTTAGTTGAGTTCAGAATCATTTCTAGCTAGCCATTTACCCTCTGTCCCCTTCAGGGCATACCTAAATATACATGAATTGTCATTGATTCAACTTTCCAAGAAAAAGGCAAAAAGCAGAATCCCCAAGAACTGCAAGTTTCTGAGATACACACACACACACACACACACACACACACACACACACACACAGTACTGTTAGCATTTCACTCCTTTTCCTGTACAAACTATTGACCCATGAACTATGTATTACTGTGCAATGTCTGAGGAGTTAATATAGCATTTCTTATTTATAAATTCAACTGTTACTTTCAGTGTTACCCAAGTCTTACTTCATCCCACTCTTGATTCATCCTTCTTCTCCCCCATTGTATTAGTTCCTTACATTGTGGCTGTGACAAAATGCCTGATAATAGCAACATAAGAGGGAAGAGTTTATATTGGCTCATAGTTCCAGAAGATACATTCCATCATAGCAGTGAAGGTATAGAGGCAGGAGCAAGGGGCAGCAGATCACATTGCAACCACTTTTGGGATCAAAGAGCAATGAATTCTGGGACTTAGATAGCTTTCTCCTTTTCATTCAGTTCATGGCTCCAGACAATGAAATATCACTGCCTACCTTTAGCGTGGTCTCCCCACCTCAATTAACCTAATCTATATAATCCCTCACAAGCATGCCTTGAGATTCATGCCCATGGTTTATTCTAAATCCCATCAAGGTAACAATGAAGATTAAAATCTTGCCTATCAACTAACCCTAGCATGAGGTATTGGTAGGACCTTTTCATTTGTCTCTTTAACTAACTAGTTCTATGTGCCTAAACTTTCTACCATTGAATGAATGAAAGAGATGAATGCAATATACAGCATACAAGGAAGTACTGTGGGGGGGGAGGGGGGGTTACACAACTAATTACTCTCAATACCTTAATAAATACTGTTTTAACTGAGCATTCATTCATGCCTTATGACAGAGGGTGGGGCTATTAATTGAAAGATCACTTTGACCCTAATGTTAGGAATGTCCCACTTGGAAGAAGTATATGTGACAACAACGTCTATAAAGAAACAAAAGCGAAGGAGGTACCTAGCCAAGACTCGGGCAGAGGAAAGAAACATAGAGAAGGTCTTGTGGGGTTGGTAACCTGAGCTGAGTCATAAGGACAAGAGCAAAGCTGGTCAGGTGATAGATAGTAGGGTAAAAAGACCAACCAATGACATCCTAGGCCTAGGAAGCAGCTGGACTAAAACAGAAGAGCATTGTATGATGCGAGAAAGAGCTGCAAACAGCTTGAATTCACTAAGATGTGGAGTGCAAAGCAAGGAGTGGTGGCTATGCCTGGGAGGGAAGCCAGGACTCGGGGGAAATTGAAACAGTGGCACTGGACTTTATTCTTTAGAACAGCATGGTCCAAACTCACTTGAGAATAAACTCATTGTTTTTGGGTTTTTTTTTTCCATCTCTCTAAATAGATTTATAGGTTTTGATTTTTTTATCTTAAGTAATATCTCTGAATTTATGAGCTTAATGACCATCTATTTGATGGTCTGTAAGGATGAGTATTAAAAAAGAATAAAAGATAACTATTAACTGTTCTTCCATGAATTGCTTAAAATGATACCACTCACCACTCTGTGCTTTGGTGATATTCATTTCAATCACAAAGAAACATTGAAGGGCTTTGAATAGTGGTAGAACATGAGTGTACTTCCATTGTAGAGAATAAAGGAGCCCTGGTGGAGAACACCAACTGGAGGAAGCTCAGGCTCGTGTCAAGGAGACTAGTTAGGGAACTCTCACTGTTACCAGGCAAGGCAGGACAAGGACCTGAATGAGGACACCATGAATGGACAACAAGTTCACACACTTGTCACATTCCAGAGATGAGTCTGGGTACTAGGATTCAGTGGTTAACCAATAAAGTCGTTGTCTTTTAAAAGATAGATAGGTAGATAGATAGATAGATAGATAGATTCATACATACATACATACATACATACATACATAAATACACATACATATATACACACACTGTAGTGAGAGGAATGGTGTGCAATAATCAAAAAAAAGTTTGTAATCTTAAGTAAATAAAATAAGAAAATAAAAATGGACGAGTGACCAAAGGGATAGGAGGCTGTGAGAGGTACACAGGTAAGGTTAGAAATGACGGTTAGAATTAGACTGTCTCTGCGATGGGAAGATGCTGAGACTTCAGTAATGAGCAGGAACCGGGTATGGATAGGAGAGAATGGAGCGGTTTGATTTTAGAGACGCCTTAAAAGTAAAATCTGATGGTCTGAAATATTGACCAGGGAACACAGAAGGAAGAGCCGAGCTCTGCCTCATCAGAACCCTCTATTAGGACTTCAAACCTCATTGACCGACATAACCAAGGTCTTTTTCAGGTTCCACATAGCCTGGCTTCAATTTTATTCTCATCTCCATTAATCAGCCGCATGTCTCTGTTAGATGTTTGATTATTATAGCTACCATTTTTGCAAATATATTGTTCACTGTTCTTTGGTTCAATGCCAAAATCCTCATCTCATATTTTTCTCTCTAATGGAACAATGGGCCATTCATTCAGTTATCAAGTGCACCCTAGTTTTGCCCATTTAAACTAGGCCTTTAAAAACCATGAACAAAGCTTTGGAATTGTTGAATTTGTATAAAAAACTTGTGGCCAGAACTCTGCTGATTTCATTCCAAATGAATTAATAAAAACCCCAAGGGTTTGTTTAATGCAGTTTTATGCTAAATATATTTAATTTTATACTGGAGTGATGGCTTCTTTTAGCAGTGTTGGAGACTGCATACATGAAACATTTAATTATGAATGCCATAATTTGCTCAGTTGATGATTCTCTTTCATCTATACACCATAGATAATTATCCCTAAATAAATGAAATTATGAAAATAATATTTAAAACAGAAAAACAAAAAGTGTGTTTACTTGATATAAATCAAACTCTGAGTAGTCAAAACTAACTCTCCTAGTGGCAAATAAGTATTTCTTAAGTTCAGATTGCCAGAGCATCATCTGCTAACACGGGAATGCTTCCTGGATTGGAATTAGAGGGCGTGTTTTGATAAGTAACTCGGGGGTTTTGTTTTCAGTGGAAAGCTGATTTTTAAAGTAATGTTAAAACTATTCATTTGTGTATTTTTAACACTTTCCAGAAAGCCATTATATACAACAGCACAGCCAGCAGAACTTGGTTTTATGTACAATGAATTAGTAAGAAGTCTAAATTTCATTCTCTTCCCTAAGCTGGATTTGATGCCAGTGACAGATCTCATTGTCTCATATGGGGCCCTTTAATGGAAATGACAAAGTGGAGACTTCATAAATTTCAGCCTTCTTTTTATTATCGAAGATTGCACTTAAAATATTTTCTGCTATTTACAGTAATTATAGCATGAAATTGCAATGTAAATTTTTCCTTACATTTAGAATTAAAAACTAGATTGCATTTATTATTACATTCCTCTTTATGTCATTACCAAAATATGGATTGTTTTATGTCTACTGACTCTGTCTCTAACTCTTCTAGATTCTGAGTCAGACAGTGAATACCCACTAGGCCCATGAACTACAGGGGGAAATTGTGTGTAATGAACAAGGCAAACAAGGACAAGGTGACACAGTCACAGAGACAAAATCAATTGCTTTAAATTTTTTTTATAGTTGAGAGCATGTCTGGTTTGATTTGCAATCTACCGAGATTCGTGCTTCCACTTAAAGTAGACAAGACCTGTCCAGAGATAAGTAACTGCTTAGCAATTTGGGGAATCCTGATCCTCCTGTCAAAATGCAAAACACTTATCCCTACTATTGCTTCCCTGGATTCTAGAAGTGTAGGGAAAGACTAAGCTGCATTTGATATGACAAATTCTGAGGCTGATCTCTGTAAAGATGGAGCAGTAACCTTAAAATACATATTTCTCAGTTCGTTGTTTCCAGTAACGGAATTTTATTTTTAATTTGTTCTTTGAAATTTTATTATATCTCTCACACACACACACACACACACACACACACACACACACACACGCATGCACGCACGCACGCAGACAGACAGACAGAGATATATGATCATACACACCCTTCAACTCCCCCCTGGGATTTTGCTATAACACCCCCCCCCCATCTAACATCATGTCCTTTCTTTTTAGTTTTGTAATAACTCACAAGTAAGTAAGTGCTGCCCTTATATGCATAGGTCTTAGGGCAACCACTGGACCATGGCAACATGCCAGTGTTCACATCCTTAAAGAAGAACAGTTATCAATCATCACCTCTCTGTAGCTTTTCAGTTGAGGGTGAGCTGGGTTGATCCAGTACAGGTCTTTTGCAGGTGGT
Source organism: Rhynchomys soricoides (assembly GCA_019843965.1). Lineage (NCBI taxonomy): Eukaryota > Metazoa > Chordata > Mammalia > Rodentia > Muridae > Rhynchomys > Rhynchomys soricoides. The sequence continues at coordinate 7,260,876 of JADRCH010000033.1, forward strand.
CATGGGCACTGTGAGTTCATGAGTACTGTAGCCATGCCTTCCTTGCTCAGAAGACAGCATTTGAAACCACTCACTCATCCTCATCCTCCAGCTTTTTGAGTCTTTCTGCTCCTCTTCTATGTCTCCCTGAGCCTTTGATGACTATGTCTCACTAAGAGCTGAGCACTTACTGATTTTCTACACTTTGACCAGTTATGAGTATCTTCACTGATTGCTGCTTACTGCTTCTCTGACTAGTGAGCAGCCCAGGTCTATGGGCAGAAGCATAACCATTAGAAATTAGTTTGATAACATGACCATTTAACAAAATCGCAGTAGTAGACTCCACCCCATGGCCTCCCCAGCCATGGGCTTCTGACCAGGTTTACAGTATCAGGCGTACATTCCCTCCTGTGGAACAAGTGTTCAAGGTAAGATTTGCATACACAGCGTTCAAAGGCAAGTTCTTGTTCTATTCCAATGTCCATTTGACTGGCCTGCTGAGCTGTACCAGGCCTGTAGCTTTGGAAGGTAGCTGGGTTATGGTGGAAAAGAACCAATGGTGTCAGAGAACTTGAGTTTGTGTCCACTTCTGCATATTCCATTGTTTAAATCCCTTGTGCCTCCTCAAACAGCACTGCCTTGTTTTCCACCAGCCCTTTCATGCCCAGCTCCAGCAATCCAGCAATAAGGACTCAGTCTACTCATGTTATCAAATGTCTCCTGTATCTGTGTGTCCATCTGTCTGTCTCCTGCTGACAGTCCCTATCTTTTACTCATTTTTTCCTAAATTCAACCTATTCTCCAGTGTTTAATTTTTCCATCCAAGTGGTCTCATCATTCTCCGAATCCCATGGAACGCCTTCTGCAGTGCATATGCGGTATGCTGGTCCCATTTCCCGACTATAAGCATTTCATGAAGATGCCTTTTTGTCTTGTAATTACCTCAGGGTGACAAATATGCTTGTTGATGAATTGACTCTGGATGATTATTAAGGAAGTATTGTTTCCTGACTGAGAAAAATCAGGAAAATGGGAGCTACTTCACAGATTGTTTTGAATTTTGCACAGAACTAAATGTTGCCAATGAATAGCCTTTGTAAACCGTGGTGTTCTAAGACCATAGGATGTCTTAATAGTGTGAAAGGAACTAAAACAGCATCAAATTATCCCTAATCTACAGTCACAGGAGAAAACAGAAGAAGCTGGGGAGACTGACCACCAATTAAAAACTCTTGGTTACTTGCAGAAGACCACATTGAATCCCAGCAGCTGCTTCAGATTGCTCATAACCTATCACCCCACCTCCAGGGATCTGATGCCCCCTTCTGACCTTTGCAGACACCCTCTGCACAAACACACACACATACACATGAAAGAAGGAAAATACATATATTAGAAGAATTATATAGAAAACTCATTGCTTGAACAGTTGAAAGCAGAGTTGCCATCTCTGAATCGATCTCATCAGATGGGTCAGAATGTGGAGAATGGTACTGTCCCCTTTACTGGTGAGACAACATCTCTGACTGGTACTGATGTGGAGATTGGACACCTGTCACTCTGTAGTCATGGAGCAACAGAAATCATCGCTGTCTTCAAGCTGCCTACTTGTTTTTCCAAACTAGAATTTAAAGAGCTAACAAAGCACTGAGTGAATCTATGAATGGACATCATCACAAAGGCAGGCTGGAGGGGTTCAGCAGTAACCAGGCGCTTCACCAAACCTTATGACAAGGTCTGTAGGTAGGTAGTGTTGCCCATCAGGGCCCACTTACTGCCTAGCACACTGTATGACATGCCTCAGATATGCCAAAGATACTTAGCAGCATTGGAGACAGAAGTAACAACTCACATGGATTGGGGTATTCCAACTCGAAATAAAAGACAACAAGCAAAAGATTAAAATTATAAAAAGTTAATGTGTTTGCCTCTGTATAAGCTACTTGAAAATGGGCTCTGACTGAAGCAGCAAGCTCAGGGCTTCCATGGATCTGCACCAGGTCCTCTGCATTTCTATTAAAGCTTTGGGTTTGGATCTCTATGGGACTCCTGAGTGTGTGAACAGGTGGGTCTCTGATTCTCATGCCTCCTATTGGGGCTCTTTTCTCTCTCTTGTTTTGCCTTGTCCAACTTTGAAGTGATGGTTTTTGTTTTAGCTTATTGTATTTTATTTTGTTAAAAAGTGGACTGTGGAGTTTGTAGTAGTTGAGAAAACAAATCAAACAATCCAGTGTGGGACAAATACTGAGATACCCAATGCTTACTCTCCAAGCTTGAAAACTAACCCAGCTGTCTAGTGAGGGCACAATAAAAGAACAGCTCCTAACTTCTCACTAACTAGGTCTAGAATTTGGAGACATTATTAAACCTATCTAGTTTTGTTTAGCATTTGTGAAATGGAAAAAATATTATGAGACTTCAATGAGATAAAGAATACAAATATTTAATACAGCATTCTGTAATACAGATTCAATTAATGGAGCTACCACTTCCTGCTTAGTGGGAAAGCAGATGCACTTCCCATTTCTCTTATGTAGTACATTAAACATTAAAAGCTGTGGTATCTGTATCTTTAGCATGGGGGTTTAAAAAGAACTGACATCACAGGTATGTTTTGTGGATCAAATGAAATAAAAAAATCAAAATGAACATTCTAGAATCCTATGAAGAGTGAGGCATTAAGAGGGACATAGTTTCTTAGGAGAGCAGGAGTTTGAATGCTCCGGTCGATTTCTGCTTCCTCTGTATCCTCTTAGAAGTGATCAACAGATGTAAAACAAGAGAGAGAAAAAAGAAACCATGTCAGCATGAGAAATTAATGGTGACATTCAAAGGCTTCTGCAGGAGAAAAGACAAATGATCAAGATTGAAAATGAGTAAGATGTATGTATCCTATATGTGGAAAAAACTGGCCTGAGGACTACCTTGAAGTCTGATGGTGGAAGGCAAAGAGGCACCAAGGTGACATGGCAGTGGATCCTACAGGTCCCACTGGGAAGCATGCTGGCTGCCAGAGATCAGTAAGAGAGGATCATGTAATATGCTCATTCCTGGCTTACACTTAAGGGAGGCATTGTCACAGTCAGTCCTTAATGAGGACAACTGTGATGGGTAAAGAATGAGGACATTGTCCCAGTTAACTCCTGGTTGCCTATTCAAAGTCAAAAAGAAGAGAATCAAGAGAGAACTCTTATGACTTCCATCTTCTCCTAACTCGCCATCAGTAGACCAGCAATCCTGAGCTGTCAGCATATGTCAGATTCAAGTGGGGATCTGTGAAGACATAGATTACCAGGCCCACTGTCACAGATCCTAGAGCAAAACCCAAGAATTTGTGGTGAGCATCTGTTAGGGCAATTTCTCTAGACATGCACTACATGGTAACTACTGCCACATGCCACTATTTAGAATAGGACTTAAATTTATAAAATAAATTTATACAAACTGTGTTGTATCAGTCACATTTTAAATGCACAACATATCTACATTGTCTATGGGTACCACATTGGACAGCACAGGTACAGAACATTTCATCATTCTGTGGGAGGTATATTTCTGCTTCATGATTATATGTCCCAAGAATTGTACACATGGCACAACACTGGAAGTTTCCAAAGAATTTTCTCCTCTCCTTTCTTGTAAATCTTGAAGATGGAAGAAGCAATTCCCTCAGTGTCCTGTAGAACTCATGTCAATTCCCAAAGCAGACAAGCTACCAAAGTAGACATCTGTCTACAAGTGTGAACAAATGGAGAAGTACCTGGAGGCTTTAAATGATACCTCACAAGAAGAAAGCATGCTCTGGGGAACAACAATACTATCATTCTAGCAAACAAAATTACTCCTAACAAAAAACAGGTTTCCAAAAATATAAATGCCAAAAATGGTCATCAACAGTCTTCAGAAGACTTGGGCTGTATTAAACAAGAATAAGCAGTTATAAAGAGTTCAAATATAGGCTGGAGAGATGGCTCAGCGGTTAAGAGCATTGACTGTTCTTTCAGAGGTCCTGAGTTCAATTCTGAGCAACCACATGGTGGCTCACAACCATCTGGAATGGGATCCAATGCCCTCTTCTGGTGTGCCTGAAGACAGAGACAGTGTACTCATCCATAAAATAAATAAATCTTTTAAAAGAAAGAGTTAAAATATAATAAATGACTCATATATTTGAACAATATTCATATCAAATCCAAAACTACAGAGAAGTAAAAAATATGTTGATTTTTCAGAAATCCAACTTAATGAAGTAAAAGTTGACTCAAAACATTCAGTAGACAAAGGGAGAGGATAGGGAAAGATAACATTTTTCAGGATAAACACAGGGGAATATACATGAGCTCAGAATGCCTCTAATAGGTGTTTATGAAGGAAGAATCTAACAGAGAAAAAAGCAAAATATAAATTAGAAAACTTTTTCTCCATTATGATTTTTTAAAAAGCTTGAATAATAAATCACAGACTTGCTCAATATAGGCAAAATTTCAAGCAAAAATAAGCTTTAACTAGGGAATTTAAATCTTTATAATTTCATCCTACAGCTAGCTATGTAGATAGAAATTAATATAACAAGATAGGGTGCTTAGTTAAATAATACAATTTGCTTGATATCAAACACTTTTCAACTCTGAGGACCCAGAAGAAGATGGAGAAATGTCTCCAGAGTATTAAAGGAAGTGGATAAGGCCTTGGGATAGGAGGATTATATGGCTAGCCATGGTGTGAACGGAAGGCCAGAGGATTGGCTCAGTAGTTAAGAGCACTAGCTACTGTTGCAGAAAACTCTAGTTTGGTTCAAGCACCCACATGGTAGCTTACAACTGTCTATAACTCCAAAGCCAAGGGATCTCTGACCTTGACTGTTACCAGACATGCATATTGTGTACATACACACATGCAGGCAAATGTTTATATGGAAAATAAATTTTTTAAAACTCCTGGGGAGGAGGATATGGAGGTGATGGGGAGAGGAACAATTATGATCAAAATACATTCTATGAAAATATTAAACAAAAAAGCAATTTGACATGTATGTATGTATGTATAATTTGAGAGGTAAAGACAGGATTGATGATTGTGAGTTTGGGACCAGCCTAGTGAGTTTCAGGCTACCCTGTGTGACTGTGGTCCTTGAGCCACTGAGGTCCTACATCCTTAAAAAAGAAAGAGGAAGAGAAGGAGGAAGAGGTAGAAAGCAGTTTCTTTTCATTTTCATGATAAATAAAATTCTCAAGAACAAGCAGGGGACTTGTTAGATATAAAAGTGTTGGAATATAATATATAAGATATAAAGTATATTCTTAAATTATAAGATATAAAGTATATTCTTAAATGATTCATCTAAAACCCCAAATTAAGGTTACTCTTCACTGGCAAATGGAGGGTGGACATGGGTAGGGAATTTAGGACTAGACATACAGATTTCTTATTTTAGGAATGCGAAAGGTATAGCAGTCAGAAGCTTAAGTGTTCCATTCAGATGATACCTGCCACTGCCATGTAACCTGAAGTGGATAGTTACCATCTAAGAATTAAGTTCTTCATCTGTAAAGTGGGAATACCATGCTTTCCCCAAATGTGTGGAGGAAAGAAATCAGCTGATGATAAGCTATTTCTCCACCAATGAAATGAGCCAATTCAAACCAGATTAGATTATATCATATGCAGGTTTATTGGGAAGCTGCTCTCAGGCAAGTTCACTGGTTCCAAGGACCAGGGAAGTCATCTTGGGGACAGGGGTGGGGAGGGGGAAGAGAAAGAGAGAAAGGAAGAGAAAAGAGAGAGAGAAGAGAAGAGAGAGAAGTAAGGAGACCAAACTGTCTGGATCATGTAAGGAAAAGCCTCTGGGGAAAGGGCAGCCCAGCCCCCGGACTGTGGAATGCTGGGAGAACCTGTAAACCTGGTCTTCTTTGATATATAAAATAGGCACCTGGGTCCCATGTCAGGGGTGGAACCAAATAGCTGATACAAATCCAAGTACTTCTAATGACTCAATAAGCCTTAGCTATTAACTTCAAAGGGGAAAATTAAGTGATATTCTTGGAAACCCGGAAATGGGCTTAAAGATGATTTAAAAATAATTAAATAAACATACAAACATATTCTCCAAATCCTTTTAAGAGACCTCATGTACACAATTTGTTTGAACATTTGTTTGGAATTTCTACTCCCAAACCCACCTTCTTCACGTGACTACCCTAATGTGGTTTCATTTCATGATGTTCTTTTTTTTTGGTTTTTTTTTGGGGGGGGTTTTCGAGACAGGGTTTCTCTGTGTAGCCCTGGCTGTCCTGGAACTCACTCTGTAGACCAGGCTGGCCTCAAACTCAGAAATCCGCCTGTCTCTGCCTCCCGAGTGCTGGGATTAAAGGCGTGCGCCACCACTGCCCGCTTACTTGTTTCAGCCTTCATAGATTATCCTATTTAATCTCGACCTAGGGTTTCTACCCCGCCTTTAACCATATAACCTTTCTATTTACAATAAGCCTTAAACAGCACAAGAGTTTGGCAGATACCTGCCCTCTATGCTATTAGAGTCTACTTTTATATTAATAACCCCGTGTTATTACTTACTATGTTTCATCTGGGCTGTTCTTAATTCCAATTGGCCAGCCCTCAGGGCAATGTTTTCATGAACTTTTACCTAATTCACAGTGGCTTTCCTTCCTCCTCACCTTCTGCTCTCCTTGTAGTTCTCCTCCGACGCCAAGCCCGGATATCCTAAATTCTACCTGTTTCTTCTGCCCAGTTATTGGCTGTCATATCTTTATTTACAATCAGAAATAACTTGGGGACAGGGTCACATAGCATCTCTTTGGTATGTATGTGTACTCCAGGTCTTACTGTACGGCATTTAGCATTACAATAGACAGCCAAGACCAAACCTCAACAGGCAACAACTATTGCTTACCCTCTGTCTACTTTAACAGATTTCTCCGACGAGACATATGAGTAGAAACTGGAGACCAGTAAGGAGGCTTTTGCAACCATCAAGTGGGAAACTAATGTGTGAGAATTAGGTGTATTTCAGAGCAAAACCACAGGGAGCCAGGACAAGATTGGCTGTGGGGTGAGATAGAAAAAATAAGCATGAAAATGACAGGGTGCCCAAAGGTAGAAATCTAGAGTTCAGGGTAAAAAATCCTGCTAAAAATGGAAATTTGACAATTGTCATTAATTGGGTATTAGGCAAGAACAAGACTGCAAATGACTAGCGGGGTCCTCAACAAAATAGGAAACACGTCTTAGCATGCCAAGCCCAAGGACTCTTTCACACAGACTTTTGGAAATAGGAGGAGGAATAAGCCAAAGAACATGTGAAGGAACAGCCGATGGGGTGGAGGAAAACAAATGGATATGGCTGTTAGAAGCTTAATGAAAATGTCTCACCCAGGAGCGTGGTAGGCTGTGTTAGACGTGCAGCTGGGAGACCGAGTAGGAGGAAGACGTAGAACGGTCCATGTCAGCAATGCGGGCATTTTGCCAGTATGAGGAGGGATGTGTCAGTGGGGGGACATGGATCAAAAGACTGCTTGGAAAGTAGAGGAGAAATCAGAATTTACTGCTCACTTACAGAGTAGGAACATTGATTTCCATATTTTCTTTACTTCAAGTTAATATTTCCTTTTCTGTAGGAAAGTTGTGGAAATTACCGTTTGATTGCTTTTCATGGTTTTTTTTTCTATCTATGGAAAATTACATGATGCCCCCCAACCTGAAAATCACTGTGCAGTATTTTGCTAAATGAATATTCCATTTACTAGCGTCTCAGAGAAAATGACACTCTATAGCTTCCACCATCATGGAAAACCTAAATAAACCCATACATTTTGCTTTTTTTTTTTTTTTTTAACCCTGGCTGCTATTTTTGTGATCCCTTCTTTAATTGGCCAAGGGGTATTTGAAAGATAGCAATAAAAAAATCAATTTTCTAAGCCATCTTCCATAGCTTTAAAGCACATCTATTTCTCTCCGGATCAAATGGAAACATTAACGGAGTTAAGTATCATTCATTGTTGCCATGACTACAGGGCCAAACCCTTATAGAAGACTTTTATTTTACATTCTGGTTTTTTTTGCCATAGCAACAGCAGTGTTGATTTTAAATGTAACTTGCTAAATAGAATTTATCTTTAACATTTCTGTATATTTTTCTGTGGTGTGTCTTGTTAATAGGACTAGACTTTAGATGACTCTCCTGCTCTTTGGAGATGAGACATCTCTTGGGATGTATATGAGAAAAATTTAGGCTGCTCATTGCTTACAGGAATAGCAAGCTCACAGGACACATTTGCATGCATTACATTCCCAGAGCTTCAATTGAGGATATTTAAGTGACTTGTGTTCAAGTCCAAGGTATGTCCTTTGAAATCTGAATTAGAATTGTTATTCATTTCAGAGTAATTAAAAATAATTTTCATCGTTTGATGTTGCAAAATTACTTTCTTTTTATTTTAAAGACAATACTTTGTTTGTTTCATTTTTCCCGGAATACTGCTTTCTTTCTCTCTCTCTCTCTCTCTCTCTCTCTCTCTCTCTCTCTCTCTCCCCTCTCTCTTTCTCTCTCTTTCTCTCTCTCTCGGCATTCATAACCAGTTGGCATAGGATAAAATTAGAAAGTTTTTAAAATAAGTTAAACCAAAGAGCCAACACTTTTAAAAATAACAGATTTGAGTAAAAGGCTCCTTCCTGTCTTCCCTCAATGCAGTGACTTCTGTTGGGGACCATACAAGGCTAGACTGACTGCAGCATTACAAAGAAACACATTTTGGCGAGGGAGAAACGAAATCTCTTGGTTCCAAATGCAGTTCTCCACTGTAGGCCACTTACCCATCTGGCTCTCTCTAGCTGTGGGAAACACTCCTAGCACAGAGAACCCTTTGAAATGTCTAACCCCCTAGGGGGACAGCCATAGATGAGAAACTGCTCCTATGAGCTTGGCTTATACAGGAGGAACAAAGAGGTTAGTGGTTGAGGGTACCAGAGGAAAGGCGCGTGGGAAGAGCGAGAGCAGCTAGCTTCCTCTGCTGTAACAGGAGCTTCTTTCAATGCAAAACGCATGCCAAGATAGATCAGGCACTGTACCAAGAAGATACAATAATTTAGTAATACAGTCTGCCTAGGCAGCTGAGCAGCTGGAAATGAAGGAGCTTTGGGATTGGCTATAAACCGTGGGGAAATTGGCTGATAGCCTCTCTCCTATATTGAGCAAAGGGAACAAGAGAAAAGATTATAAATGTTTGAAATCAGAGCCAAACTGCATGGACTGTTCTGGTCCAGGAGCTGCCAGGAATTCAGCATCCTCCAGCTTCTGCATTAAATGCTGGTTTTGACAGAGCGTAGGACCGACGAACCAAAAAGCAATAGAGCTTGCCGGCATGTGCTTTCAGAAGAGCGGGTATTGACCTTAAATTGTTCACAGGGGAGAATGTTATCACCACCCTTCCTTGATGCCATCAGTATGATCTGCTGCCTACTCTTTGGGGGTGATTATAGTCAGACCAAATACCCAAAGGTCGTTGCTGACACCTGCAAGAGGGTCATGGGATGATTTTCAAGTGATACTCAGGAGCACATAGACAGCATATGATGCTGAGACCACAGAAAGTTCTGGGTAAGCTGTAGACACAAAGCCTTGTAAATGTAATGGGAAAATCCAACGTACATCCCACAGTAGGTCTTCTGTTGACTAGCTATGTGATTCCCCATCAGTGCCAATGTCATATCCCCTACTTCAGAAGCTTAGGAGAGGCTTCACAGAGATGGGATGAGCTTACACATAAAGGGCACATGATGGATGTAACGCCTTCTGTGTCCCCTTACCTTACCCCTATGGAATCTTAGCCTCTGTGACCTTTGACCTAAATTCCTTTGCAAGGTGTTGGAGTTTATTTAAATATTGTCACCTGGTTTTGGAAATGGTAATTCAGTTTTTACCTTGAGGAACATAAATCCTAAGCAGTTGCCTCAAAGGCTCATCCATTGCCACTTTCTCCTGAGATGTAAGGTAGCTGGAACGGTACCTTGGATAAAACTCAAGATGCTAGTTTGAACACATGAGCTCTGTGAATTGGGGAACAGAAGGATAAACTTTGGAGGGTTCATGCAAGTTGGTGTGATAATTGAAAACCATAGGTGACACTTTTCCTAATATTTGTGATAAAACCCGGTATTTCTTTCAAAGCTTGTTGAGAGATGTAGACCAGTTGTCTTCTTCTGACAGAGGTTAATTTTCTTCAATCAAACAAGATCCTGTGAGATTTATATAAAAAGGATACTCATATGACCATTTTGCATGATAATTTATTTTAAGTAAATATCATATAGTAGGGTTTTTTGTTGTTGTTGTTGTTGTTATTTTGGTTTTGTTTTGGTTTTTGGTTATGGTTTGGTTTTGGTTTGTTTTAGGCTTTTGGTTGTTTGTTTAGTTGTTTGTTGTTTGTTTGTTTTTCAAGACAGGTTTCTTTGTGTAACATCCCTGGCTGTCCTGAAACTCTCTTTGTAGACAAGACTGGCCTCGAACTCATTAAGATCTGTGTGCTGCTGCTGCCTCAGGAGTGCTAGGATTAAAGTACCCACACCCAGCTCAAGAGAATCATATTTTCAAAGAATTTACTTGATTCACATCTGTAGTTTAAGTAATACCCTTCTTCATTTGTAAAATTCTTAGAATAGTTTATTGATATAAAACCTCTCAATATTACAAGATACAAATGTCCATTTATTAATAAACCTACATTTGAGTAGAACACAGGTCATTTGGGGTTATAGTAAATACTTCTGGGTTCCAGTGAAGATACTTTTGAATAAAATTTTTTATAAACATTCATTTTATAATATACATATTTTATTTCAAAGTACTAGATCAGCCTAGGATCTCAAAAGGTCTTTCTGCAGTACCCACATGCAAATACAGTCTGCTCAGGCCACTAAGGCATTGCTTGCTCTCTGTTCAGAGTCATAAAATTATATGAGGTATGAATCACCAAGAAAATATGAAAACTCTAAGCATGTATGCATTTAAAATTATAAGAATATACAGAATAATCAAATAGTATATGTGTGTTTATATGTATTTGGTAGAACGATCAGAAAAAAATCCTAAATGTTCTAAAAGTAGAAGATTTCAACACCCCTTAGTCAAGAAAAGATTTTAACAGGATAGCAAAGAATCGTATAGCTTTGTATCCAACCACTGAGAACTTATGATGTGGTTTTGTTTACCTGAGATAGTCTTACATAACGCAGGTTGACCTTGGACTTGCTTTGTAGCCAAGGATGACCCTGAACTCCTGATTCTCTTGCCTCCACCTCTTCCCTGCTGGAATCACAGGCATGCTCCACCTCACTTAGCCTGAATGAAACTTATCTCATGAAACATAAAATCACAAAACTTGACTTTATTTATGCCACAAGCGGATTTTCGGGTATTTCAAAGAGACTGACACTATGTCTTCTAAGAACAATTCAATTAGTTAATTAAATGATTCTTAAGTATTCTCCAAATATTTTTTAATTTAAGTATTGAAGACATTGTGTTTTAAACTGATCAAGAGTAGGGATGCTAAATATCAGACATGGTGATATAGCAGCACAAGTGAAAATTAGAAATTTCAAATGGTTATACCAGGAAAGCTGAATGAGCTAAATGCCAGAGAGTAAAGCCAGAAAAGAAGGATCCCAGTGTCGACCCTGGTCAGAAGAATGATGCATGGTGAACGATGCCTGGGAACTGTGAGAACAGCTCCAGAAGAAAAGTCAGAGGGCCTTTACCTCAGGTGCATTCTATTCTCTGTTTTGTTCTTGGGCATGATTTTGTGCTTCCTGGTTAAACATTTACTTTTAACTTATAAGAAATGTTTATTCTTGTTGGATGTCAGATCATAGGTATAAACCCAATCTGGTCAGTGTACCCTGAACCTGCACATGGCCTTCTGCCTTGCTTGCATGCTTTGCCAGACATAATCTATAGTACTTGTCAGGCAACTGTGTTTAAATTGCTCTGTCCTAAGAAAGTTCTGGGAAAGGACTGCTCTGATAATATTTGGTATATGCTTACTGGAGTTTATTACATATTTCTTCTAAATATTTATTACGTATTTTTTTTGAACTCAAACAACCTTTCTTGGATCATTGCTTTCTTGTTACATTCATGTATAAAAGTACACTAAACTGAAGTAAGACGTCTACAGCATCAGACTGTAGTCCACCCTCTTCTTTCTGGTTCTCATATTCCAAACAAGATCTACACAGGTTAGCTGAAAAGTCAACACCTAGGACCACCTGCCCTAAAATGATGGTTCCCAGGAATGGTACCACCCACAATAGGCTGTCTTCCCCCATCAATCACTAATTAAGAAGATGCCTTACGACCAGATCTTATAGAGGGATTTTTCTCAGTTGAGATGACTATAGCTTGTGTCAGGTTGACATAAAATTAGCCAGGATCCTCACATCTGTAATCCCAGTATTGGGGTGCTGGAGGGGGGGGAGGATGGCAGAGGCATCAGAAGCTTAAGGCAATCCTCAGGTAGGTACATAGTGAGTTCAAGGGTAGCTGAGACCCTATCTCCAAGTAGTAAAGTTCAAATTGAAAGATAAAAATAAGCCATGTTAGTAATGAGAAAGGATCTAACTACATATTATTAGAAAAGAATTCACAAGGCAAAAAGGGAATTGAAAATTCACACCAGTGAATTCTATACTGAAGGCAATGTCAAATTCTAGATAGTTATAACAAAGGCTTCAAAATGTATACAAGCAGCAAATAGTCCAACAATTGTAAAATTGAATGGATAATTTAAAATCTCCCCACAAAAAAAAAATTACAAAATTCAGATGATGTTAAAGGTAAAGTAAGTATAACAGAAACGATCAAGTTGTAAGATAATCCACAGAGAACTGGAGAATTTCCTCAGCTGAATTGATAAGGCTGAAGTCATTTTAGCAAAATTGGACAGTTAGTGTGAGGAAGGTGACCAAAAAAAGCCTATTTTAGTCATAGATACAGAAACAAACATCTCAGAGGACCTGCTAATATGTCTGCAGACTGCGGTTTTTCAATCCATGTCCTATTATTGCTTGATGTTTAACATTTTAAAAATGTATAATTTCATTCACTAGCAACTTAAAGGATAAAAATTACATAATCAACAAATACAGATATTTGATATAACTTTACCATCTAATCATAAATAAAGTTCATAGCACCCTTGGAAGAAAAACATTAAACATCAAAATATTGGACTTCATCAGTACTATCCATCAAATCCTAGAGCAAACACTATTTTTAAATAGAAAATCTAGAGCTGTTCTGGAGTTGAGACAGGTTGTCTTTTCCTAGATCTTCAGTCTGTCTTTCCCAGAGAACACTGTGGAGCAGTGCTGGGGTGCCATGGACATCCCTACTCTATTTTACATTTAAACCTGTGACTTCATTTAAGTAGGAATGACTGTACCAGGTCCTACAGCTGAGATGTAAAGAAACATGGCGTACTTCCATTCTGGGAAGGCAGATCATTCACCCTCTGAAGAACTGTCCACATACTTGTGAGAGAGTGAGTTTAAAGAGGGGAGGCAGTTTTTTAAAAGATATAAAATTATTTTTACATATTTGTGTGGGTGTGGGGTAAGGTGGGCATAGCCTTTCTCTTTCCACTATGTGGGTCCCAGGGATAGAACTCATGTTGCAGGCTTGGCAGTAAGTACCTTTACCCACTGAGCCATCTTTCCTGTTTTGCTTTGTTTTCTTTTTCTTTATTTCTTTTTTTTCCTTTATGAAAACAATCTGGAAGACTTGACATATCCCTGACTGGCCTGCCCATTGAGAATTGTAGGAAGCATTTTCTAGAGCCAAGTGTATTCTTAAGCATAGCCCCAACAAGTCCGGAAATTCACATTAATCCACTGCTACCGTTAATCCCTTTGGCCCCACTCAAGTGTTGCTAGCATCCCCAATAACACTGGTTTTGTGATGAAAGACCAGTTTGGGGTCAAACGTTCTGTTCGACTGATGTATCTTCTTCGTGTTCTTTAATGGGGAACTGTCCTTCATTTTTATGATCTTTACACTTTTAAAGGTTAAGGGGGATAACATCGTAGAATGGCCTACAAATTGGGACTATCTGATAGTTCTGTTTGACAGGTTATTAATCTCCAACAGGAAAATACAGAAATGATTCTGTATTTCTTGCATTGGGTCCTAGCAGATGAGAATGCAGTTTTGCTGTGTTCTATGACTGGTTATAACAACATTGGTCATCGGATTAAAGTAATACCACCTTCTAGATTTCTTATCATCAAATTACTCTGTCTGTACAATAAAGACATATTCTGTAAGGAGGCAATTTGAAATTAACCCCCATTCCTACACAAACTTTCAAGACCATTTTATTCATATATCTTCATGAGCTTGTGTTTTTTCCATTGTATTTAATGGGCTACAAGCCATTACTATAATTATTTAATGACTTTCTGAAATTATCTTTAATTTAACCAGTGAGGAGCCATTCAAGAAGAGTCTCTGTCCTGTTCCCATGCCTTATCATCTTTTGGTCAGTTCTTTCCTTTATGGTACAGGATGTTCCAGACTCATCTCGTGTTGTTCCCACCTACTTTGGGCTGTCAGCTACTTTTCAGCCCATCCCCGTGTTAGTAGGAAACATATTTGGAAATCAAAATCTGGTCTTCAGATATCTATTTCTCTGGTCCTCCCATTGCATACAGCTAGGTGATTTCTCTAAACACATACTATTCAAAAACATATTTATATCTATCTGCCTGTCTTTCTCTTTCTCTTAGAAACAGGGTTATTTCCCATTCCAGTATGTCACACTTCTGGAGTGTTCTCTATATTTGGAAATTCCTCCCTTGAATAAAGAGAGATCTAGCTCCCATTGCTCTTCATGCAGTTATTGATTTACTCCATTCTTCCGAAAGTAGTCAGTCTTCAATGTCCACTTCCCCATCCCTGCCTTTGAACTTTGCTAGTTCTGATAAAATCCGGCCCTCCATGACAGATTGTCCCCCTGTATAAGCACTGCTTACTTCCATTGAGACTCTGTCACTTCACTGAAAGAAGTTTCCACCTGTGAAAAACTTCTCTTTCCTGGTGGGATTTTAACATCCCATGATTACCCTCTTCACTCTCCTTGGCCTCGTGACATTTGCTAGATCAAGCTTCTGTTGGGATATCTTCCCTGTTTTGCTGTTACAGACTCCTGGCAGCCCACCTCCTCTGCACGAGTTCCCTATGGCCTTTCTGGTCCCTGACTCTTTAGCTTGGGTCTTTCTCATGTGCCATGCTAGGTTCCATCTGAAAATGGACAGTGCTATTGCTGTGTTTAGGCTCTGCAGTGCCTCTCCCCCCTTAGGTGTGGGTACCACCTCCCTGTCCACTCCACCCCTCTCCCATCTAATGACATCAGAGTTGATTTTTCTCACAGAATGAAAGAAGGAAGAGAATGGTCAAGTGTCTCATATCTAAGATCCTGTACTTACAATTCGTGTAACTCAGTGCCTTGATTATTGTCTTAATTGTTGATCTTTGTCCTGAAATTTTAGGTTATAGCTTCAAATTCTTTGGGGCTATGAAGTCTCTTAATTTGTTTAGCTCTTAACACTCATTTTCCCGCTATTTTTCTTATAGTTTCTTTAAGGGGGATGGTTTTAATTCACTTTTGTTTCCCATGATTAGTAGGAAGGGAATGGGGAGAGATGCCCATGAAGGATTACGAATGGATTATGAATAAATTACAGTAGCTTATGCACATCACAGTCCCCTGCCATCACTGTGAGGAATTCAGACATGTAGTTACTTCTCAGCTTAACTCATGACACCTGCTGCTGCTGCCACCACAGTTCCTCACACCTTGCTTTCCAGAACAATCCTTTCACTTTTGAACACAGTACTTCTCTACTGCACTATGTTCAACATCTCCTCCTGCTGAGCATCTGCCTTTCATGACAGGGCCTTTGTGGCCCTGTCCTGTGAAATGCTTTTCTCTTGGAGATCTCCTTCAGTTTGAAATTTTTTTTACCTTTAATTTGGATTCCACGTTTTAGAATAATTGTTCCTTATTTTTTTTCGTGTGAATGTGTGTCTGCTTGTATGTCTCTATGTGTGTGGGTGCCTATTGAAACCAGAAGGAGGCATTGAAACCCCTGGAACAGGAATTAACAGGTATCTGTAAGTTACCTGATGTGGATGCTGGAAACTGAATCCCAGTTCTCTGCAAAAGGAGAAGTGTTCATACCCTCCAAGTCACCTCCTCACCTCATGGGTTCTATTTTTGAAAACTTTTCTTAAAGTCAGTATCTATTGCACATCTCTGGGATTCTCAAAGGCTCCATCTATCTGCTGTTGATGGTGTTGCTTTTCAAGTTCTCCTGACTGTTCTGAGATTTTGCTGCTTAGCATCCTTCTTGGTGTGATCTTTCTTCCTCTGAGATATCCGATGGCAGTTTCTGGATGCCACGGTTTGGAAGCTCTATTAGATGTTTCCTTTTCTCCATCCCTGCTGCTGACCAGTTCTGGACCCTGCTGTGATGTCATCCTATATATCTCTGTCCATCTTAGTGCCGTAAGATTTCTTGATACCTAGTGTTTATAGACGTCACTCATAAGGTTTTTCACTTTTTCATTACTGCTCTCATTTTGTATTTACTATCTTATTACTTTTCTCTTTAAATTCATGCACATTCTTTTTCCTTGCTAAACTGTGTATTTTCACATCTTTTCTGTTCTGTCTCACTGTAATCTGGATAAGCACAATTGGCAGTATTCATACCATAGCCTAAAGGCTATGCTGTCTTGAAATTTCCTCTGCTAAATAAATGAGTTCAGAGACTAAGGAGATGGCTCAATGGGTAAGCATGCTTGCTGCAAGCCTGAGGACATGACTTCAGATCCCAGCACTCACATAAAAAGTTAAGCAATTTCATATGCACACTTAAGACATCAACACTGTAGATGGTGGAGTCAAGAGACATGCTGGGGCTTGCTGCCTAACAGCATAACTCTAGGTTCAGTGAGAGACTCTGTCTCAAAGGATTGCTTGGAACACACTAAAGCAGGATACCTGACATGCTTCTATGACTTCTCAGTTACAGGAAGCATGAACACCTGTACACATGTATATATACACCACACATACATACACCATGCACACATATAGACACACTCACAAACAATAAAAAAAAAAAAGCAAATTAGTCCATTACTTTTTAATTTAGCTTTAGATAAGTTTTCAAGGCACAGGCAGAATACTGCCAAATTCTTGGCCAAAATATGGTATGAACGGTCTCCAGGCAGTTCCCGAGAGAATCTTGTTCCCCTCATGAGCTTCACCTCTAGGATTTGCATTTCAATCTAAATTCTGATCATCCACACTGCACTTAGAGTGCTCCATTAAGCTCTGTACATACCATCCTAGAGCTCCTTTCCTGTAGCTCTGAACTTCTCCACTCCTCCCACAAACCAGCTCCAAAGTCCTAAGGTTTATCGCAGCAACAGCCCCACTTTTCAGTATGTTTTCTGAGTTACTTTCTTTTCTTGTTATTGTGACCAAATACATGACAAGTTATTGAAGGAAGAGTTCATTCCGGCTCACAGTCTGAGAATCCAGTCCAGTGTGTTGTGCAAGTCATGGTAGCTGGTAAGAGTGTTAGATGGACGGTCACATCCTGTCCACAGTCAGGAAGCAGAGAGCAATGAATGCTGGTGCTCAGCTTTCTCTCTCCATCTTATGCAGTCTGAGACTCCAGCCCATGGAACAGTGCTGCCCCCACCCAAGGTCACAGACATGCCTAGAGGTTTGTTTTCTTCCTGAGTCTAAGCATGGTGATATTGGCAATCGAGATTGACAGTCATGTTATCCCATGTGTTCTGGTTTCACTCAGTTCTTATAAATATCACAGCTAAAAGCAATTTAGGGGAGGGACAGGTTTTCTTGTGATCATAGTTCGGCTCCAGAAAGACCACACCAGGTCAAACAGTTCCACGTGAGGTTTATTGAGAGAGAGAAGGGCAAGGTGGCAGCAAAAAGAGAAGGGAGGGAGAGAGAGAGAGAGAGAGAGAGAGAGAGAGAGAGAGAGAGAGAGAGAGAGATCAGAGGGATCATCCTTTTATATATGGATAGTGATGTAGCCACAGGTAAAGGTGGGAGATGAGACAAGTGGATTCTGGGAATATGGTGGCTGTAGCCTTGGCAACAGATGTGTGGGTCAGGCTGTTGCCTAGGTGTGATGTCACTGGTTTCAGAGGTCCTGATACCAACAGGTTTCTATCAGTTTACAGATTACAGACCATCATTGGAGAAATCAAATAAAGAAATCAAACAGGAAATTGAAGCCGGTATGGAGGAATCCTGCTTGCTGATTCACTCTTAGGATCACGCTTAACTAACTTTCTTTGATAGGACCATCTGCCTAGGGAATGGTACAGTCCACAGTGGTCTGGGCCATCCTACAGTAATTAACAATCAAGACAGTCCCCCACAGACGTTTGAGAAATCCCACAGTTGAACAACTCACTGAGCCTGTGATTCTAGGCTTTGTCAGGTTGACTCGGAAACCTAATTAGAAGTGAGTTTTATAAGGAACCTTGAGATAATTGTTTTTGTTTTTAAAATAGCTATGTTATTGTCCTGTTCCTGCCATGAACAATGCCAGGGAACTTTTAAAAAGTATTAGTTAGACCCAGGGTCCCCCTAGCTCTTTCATTCCAGTTCTCCAGACTTACTGTATGTAGGAGCTTCTCCCATCCCACCTCAATTCCCTGGGCCACTCTTCTTGATGCAGACCCAACCCCTCCCCCACATTCAAGATATTTCCAACTGCCCCTCTCAGCCTTCACTTTTAACCATCTTTATTCTTTTGTGTCACCCACCGACCTACAGAACCACTTTCTACCACAGACCCCCAGTAGCCACACTAGGTTAGAATGCAGGTAGGCGATTTTCAGCTATCCTTCCTGTCCCTCCAGGATTACTCTTAGTTCTGCAGCTGCTTGTTTGCAGGTGCCCCTCCTCCCACCTTTCTCCCTGGGATCTCCCCCTCTTCATACAGACCTTGTTTTTGTCGCCCTAGCTCTTTCTGTGTGTCTCAGCCTTTCCTTCTAGCCCATCTCCATCCTTTGCTTTACCCACAGAACCACAGAAACACCTTACTAGGGACCCTACAGCCACTACATCTGCCTCAGGTTTAGAGTGAGCAACAGCAGCCAAGAAACTGAACCCCATCCCAACAAAGACAATACTAGACATTGACACTAAGGAACACCTCCAACATTATAATACCACCCAGATACCTAGATCACAACACAAAAACAAAAGCATGAGCATCCAGGACAGTATGCCTCCTCTAGAAGCTGTAACCCTACTGCAATAGACCCTGAAAATGCAATTTATTTGAAGCACAGACCAGGACTTCAAAATAGCATTTATGAGTATGTTCAAAGGCCTTAAAGAACGTGAGTCAATGCTCTGGCAAAGGCTGAATGAAATGGTGAGAACCTTCCAAGATATGAAAGTACAAACAGAATCACTAAAGAAAACCCAAACTCAAATAAAACAGCAAATGCAAAGCCTAAACTGTCAGAAAGCATGTTAGTTGCATCAGTCCTCACCTACATTCTTACTGCCTTCACCGCTCTGCTCATTCCCACCTACCCCACTGCAGCCATAGCAGCCATTTTTGATCTTCCTTGATGACTTTTCCAGGCTTCTCCTCTCATTTTCCTTCTGCCTGAAATAATCATCCCCCAAACGCTGAAGGACCAATTTCTCCTCTTTGGGTCCTGTGTCTACAGGATGTTCGTTCCTTGGAAAGACAGCCCCTTTTTGCCTCACAGAATGTCCATCCATTCATATCTCATTACCTTCTTATACTAACTCCATCACTTCATCCAAAATGAGACCGTTCCTTATTTCCCTGTGGTCATGCCTTTTTCTGAAATGTAATAGCCAGGAGGGACGCTTTGTTCTGCCTTTGTTCCTGCAGAAATTTTGCCACTGAATACACTGAAAAGTGCTCCAAATGTATTTGTGAAATGGATCAATCATTTCTATGAA
The DNA here is from genome assembly GCA_019843965.1 of Rhynchomys soricoides. Classification (NCBI taxonomy): domain Eukaryota; kingdom Metazoa; phylum Chordata; class Mammalia; order Rodentia; family Muridae; genus Rhynchomys; species Rhynchomys soricoides. The sequence goes on from JADRCH010000033.1 coordinate 7,280,927, forward strand.
TACCAATACTAGCACTAGAGTCTCTAAAATTAGATTTTTTCCCCCTTGAAGGAAAAATACAGTAACCTAATAGACAAAAGTTTGATCTATAATAATAGTCGCTTTTTTCTATAATTGATTTTTTATTCTAACATGATGTTTTTTACTTACTGTTATTCAGATATTTATGTAGGTGATGAAAATCAGGAGCAAAGGTGGAAAAAAGATTGAACTACTTACTGCTAGATACAAGCTTTGGCATTTCTTTGAAGTGCTAATGATTATCAGATTGGAATTCACACATATTTACTTCTGTAGCTTGGCATGGAATACCCACTTTCTCAAAAGAGAAGTATGAAATTAAATAAGACAAGTTATCAAAACAGTTTAATCTATATTAAACTAATCTAAAGAATAGTAACCTAATGCAAAATTCTTTCTAAAGTGTAATTATAAAGGTGTTTAACTAAAAATAAAATAGTAAATTCTATATGGTTACCATGTCAAAAAAACCTTGATTTGATGTATAATGCCACCCATTAATATTATATTTCTTTATAAAACATGGAACTCTTTAGATTAAATTGTTCATTATGACAACATAAACATGGTTTTCTCTTGTTACACTCAACAGAAATCATCCTAACTGCTTTATTTGTTGCTGGGATCTGAGTGTTTGTGTCCTGCTAAATACATAAGTCAGCATCCTCACCCCCAATGTGGTAGATAGTAGAAGGTGAAGGATTTGGGAGGCTGATGAGATCAGAGCCCTTTTGAATGGGATTAGTGCCCATATAAAAAACTCCTAAGAACCCCCTCATGCCCTTTATAAGATAAGGACACAGCTAAATGATGCCATCCCTGAACTAGAATGTGAAGATCCTCATCAGACAATCTCCTGGTGCCTCCATCGGGCTTGTCAACCTCCAGAATGGAAACGAACTGTTCTTTGCTATTTTTTGTGTTTATAGTGTTTTATTAGAGCCGCCCAATGGACTAAGCCTGGTCTGTTACTTGCCCAATCTTCACGCTTTTAGGTGTATGCTGTTGACAGTCATGATTTTCCAGATATGGAAATAAAAGCACTGCACAACTTTTTCTTTCCTTTCCTTTTTTTTTTTTTTTTTTTAAAGAATGTATTGATTTGTGAAAACTTGGGATTTGATGTAAGCCAGTCATGTGTCAAGACACATCAAGCCATCTCAGACTGGGGCTTTAAAATAATAGGCATTTTTGAACTCATGAATCCGGGTACTTTCCTTCATCTGGGCAGTTCTTTATGTTATTCCGTGATCATGTGGTATACAGGTCTGAGGTTGCTCTAATTACCTGGGGCCAGGCACCAGGCAACCAGAGACTGTCCTGCTGAACTGGTTTAGACTAGCCAGTCTAAACCCATTTATCTCTGCTTTGCTTTATTCCTTTCCATAGAAGCCAGAAAAAGACACTTGCTCACAATTCCTTGGCCTTTTATCTGGCCTCGTATACTTTCCTGTGGCCCCACAGAGTGAGGTATGTTCTCTTCTTTCATCGTTGAGTATATCAGTCTTTTTTTCCAATTATAATCATTACATGATGTATTGATTCCAGCATTTCTAAAAAAAAAGCATTTTTTTTTTTAAAAAGATCTACATTTTCAAACAGCTGGCTATTGTCACCTCATCATCCAGTAGTTCAGCTGGCAAGATTCCAAGAGCAGCTGGTTAAATGTAGATGTGCTTTTCAGACCGTTCACATCACACACTGTGTTTTCTTCTGTCTCTTTCACCAATGCAAGGCACTTGTTCCCAGTGGTAGTCAGTATCAAGGACTGGGTGCAGGGAGGGGTGTGGCTATCAGGAGAAGGTGTAGCTCCAGGGAAGGATGGGACCTCAGGAAACCTGAGCAGATGGATGAGTTGCCATCCGTTTACCACACAGACAGTTCAGGTTTCAAATCAATGTTTCCTTTTCTTTGATTTGAGTAACCTTTAAATTTTGACCCCTGGAGTAAGCAAGAACTACTCTACCACTTAGGGCAAACATATTTTCAACCATCATGATGCTAAGGACTGTTATTCAAAGGCTAAGCTTACAGGCTAAGAATTGAATTCCCTTTCATTTAAGGAAGTGGCTGCTTGTGACTAGAGAGATTGATCCATATGAATCACTCCAGATTGTAATTACAGTCATTTTAGTCAAAACACAGAGGTGATGGTAACCTTAAACTATCACTCACAGACTCCTTTAAACTTTAAATATAGTATCCCTAAAATTCTCATTATTCTAGATAACTAACATGGTCAGAAAACCCTTTGACTAAGAGTTACCGACCTTTTTCCGATACGTTTTCTCACACTCTTCAATTTTCCCTCCAAACTAAATCATTTTAGTCTTTTCAGCAACATTCAGAATAAAATTTTAAACTTCCTTGTTCCTCCTTTTTCTTTTTTGACCATTTCCTACCATGACTTTCATCTACTCACCTGCTGATGCTGTAGAGTACAGTAGAGAGTCCAAGGCACCCAGGAAGAAGGATGAGAAAATAAACTGGAAGAGGTTGTGGGTCTTATGTCCTCCTAGTGTTAGCTTGTCTCTGGGGAAAAGCACACACATCAAACAGAACAGTACTGCCCTTGCTGTGCCTTCCTCATGTTACAAAAGTAGTGCCAAGGAAGAATGCGAGGACCCTCTCCAATATGAACCTCCTTGCTATTCTCCTAGTAAGCCAACACTAAATTATTCTTTTATCTCAGCAGTAATATGAATTCCAGCCGGTAGATTCAGGAACCTGTTAGACCTTAGGTTGAGTCACAGCTTACCTACTTCTAGGCACAGACACTTCAGCAAGCTAAGTTGTGTGTTGACTTTGACTTCTTCACAAATAGACATAAGAAGCAATAAACACTAGTCCTTAAAGAATTCATAGTGTCTTGTCCCAACTATGACCCCTGCCTCAATCAAGAATAATCTCTTTTGACAAAGGAATGAAAAAATACGGTTGACCTAGACATGATGACTGTTTGTATAGATATGGAGTTTTTGCAGTAAGACCAGCATGGAGATTACTTAGAAGTAGACAGATGCAGATTGCTTCTTGCTCAGACTGATGGATCTCAATTCCTGTTGCTTTTCTTTCTTCCATTCTGGGGTGCTGATGGGATAGGCCTGGGTGAGATTTCCTTGGAAAATCCTGCCATGAGATTGGAAGATATGCAGAGCCAAGAAGAAATGTTCTTTTACCAGCTGTAGGAGAAAGAGAAGCACAGAGGCCCAGGGCCCATGCACATCACCAAGATTTGCCTGTTCCAGCCCCAGAACAAATGTCAGCTGAGATTTGCTCTAGTTTCAAATTTTTCAAAACAGAGAAATTTTGTTATTTTGTTTTTAGATCTTTTTCCTATTAGAAATGTGTGTTTGTTGTTAATAACCAGATCACAGGGTTGCTATAAAGAGCAAATGACATGATGCAAATGAAATTCTCCATTCAGTGCCCAGAAAGTAGACCATACTCATCGAGTGTTCCTTGTTAATTCATGATCTCTTTGGGAATTAAGTCTTATAATAACAATTAACCTTTTCCTAGTGTGAATCAACCAGTGCGCTTCAGTGTATTGTCAGTATGCCCCACATTGACAGTGTCTGACTTCAGGAGACCAGGCTCAAGGCCTACCCATCATATAGCATAACTTCAATCTTGACAAACATTTAGCTATGCCTGTGAATCGATATTACTTCTGTAAAACAAAGTAAACTGTCTTCCTTTGCCAAGTCCTTTAGAGAAGACTTAGTGTCTCTTTATATGATCAATCAAGTTGTTCAAAAGAAAGATAATGTATTTTAAATCACAGGGAAATGTTATGTTTTATCTTAGAAACATTTCTAAGGCAAAAAAAAAAATCACCATTCTTCTTTGATTTCTTCTCTGCATTGCACTTGCAAAGATCTAAAGGAATCAGAAGCTGTGCCATTTCAGAGGAGCAAGAGCGGGCTCTGTGTGCAGCTTGACATCAGTTGTATTAAAGAGTCATGCTTTTGAGTAAAGTGATAAGTGTACCCCTTGCCTCTGTTGAGCCTGAAAAGTTCCTTTTGCTTAACTCATATAATCTGAATAATGTTATCTTAATACTTAAATAGTACTTTCAGGATTATTAATCTTAACTTTTTACTAAATATACTGCCCCGTCCCCCAGGATTTTGTTTTTGAATTTCTTTGATGAGAGAAGTATAGAGGGATGGCTGTATGTATGATGTCAACCTGATGGTCTACCACACAGTAACTACTAACTGTTAAACTTAGGATATGGTTGTCCCACTTCAAGAAACCCAATTTTGTTCATTTAATATCAAACATATGCTCATATCAAGAAGGAAAGATATATAGCCACTGGAATTACTCAGTTTATGTCTTTCAAATGAACCCTAAAAGGTATCTGAATGATTTAATTCATACACGCAAGCCCACTCACACTCACTCTCTCTCTCTCTTACACACACACACACACACACATGCATGTTTTATATGTGGCAGTATAGGATCATGTGCATTTCCTAAAGCTAATGTGTTACAGTGTATAAATAAATCAAATGTCTGAGTTTATAAAAGTTCATAAAGGCATTGCCACTTTTTGATGGCTATCAGAGTTGTTTGTATGCAAGCATCCTGACAGCCTTCCTCCTTTTTGCAGATGACCTCTCTCAGCAGGAAGATGATGAACCCCCAAAAGAGTATGATGCTGGGCAATTCGCAGGCCTTCTCCATGGATCCTCTCCAGCCTGTGAGTCTCCTGAAAATCCATTTCATCTATATGGGAAAAGAAATCAGTGTGAAGACGGACAAGATGAAGCCAGTTTGGCAAACAGTCCTTTGCCCTTCAAACAGACTCCAATAGAAAAGAACCCAGAGCCTTCAGTGAAGAAAATTAAACCCAAAGTGGTCAGTAGAACAATTTTCCACAAAAGAAGCCACCAACTTGAGAACCATACCATCGTTGGCACAAGAATGTCTAGGAGTGGATCCCGCAATGGTGACCAATGGGGTGTGAATCCAGGGGGCTTTGTGGAGAGAGCATGTACTCTAGGAAGAATAAGGTCATTGCCTAAAGCCCTTATTGACATGCATTTATCCAAAAATGTCTCCAAGTCTGATTCTGATCTTATTGCCTACCCTTCCAAGGACAAAGCAAGAGTTAACTGGAGCAAATCATCAACTGCGGAGCGCAGTTCCAAAAATAATTCTGAAAGAACACCTTCCTTCACATCTGAATGGGAAGAAGTAAGCCCAACTTTTCTTGTTGCTCTTTATGTAGGCTTTGGAATTGAATGACGTTTAGAAAAAAGATTTTCAGTTTTTAAAATCTTTCAGAAGCTGAAGTGGGGGATGGGGGTGTTGTAAATGCATACAGCTCCAACTGGAAAGGAAAGGTTCTATGGATAATACACAGTAATTTCACAGCAAGTGAAAAAATGAGCACATTGCTACAAGTGTGGGGGACACTTTATTTCCATAGAAATTGGTATCAAGCAGAAGTAATAAGTAGCTGTGAGATGCTCCCATCATGTCCCACCAGGCATTGTGGTTGACAGTTTGAGAAAAATCTTATTTTGCTGTGTCATTTAGCTACTTGCTAAACTTTTTGTTAGCATGCCTTTCTTCTTTGAAGTATCTTTTATTTTGAAACAGATCCTTATGATTTTAGTCTTAACGAGAAAGCCAGCAGTCCCAGCTCTTCTTCCAGAACCGTGTAACAAATACACATCATTTAATATTTTCCATTTGTAGCTATCAGAGGCACATTAAATGAGAAAAGGCACTTTAGTGTCAGGTCTCACTACTCTAAACCCCACTTAAAGGCAAAGTCTGAAAGAATTATTTTAAAAATAAAGACTCCGTGTAAAACTGTACAGTCTCCTTCCTCCCTAAGAGAATTACATCATAACATAATAATAATGCTTCTTCCTTTTTCTTGACTTTCTTTAAAGAATGGACCAGGTTTCTATCGATATTTTATCGTAACATGTCACATTTTTGTTTGTGAAAAGGCCCTGCCGGGTAGATTTAGCTTTGAAGTACATGAGGTCACTTTGGTATTCTGAGAACCAAAAATAGATGTGATTCTGATATCGACTTTCTAAATTGAGCTGTTTGGGGAAATCAGTTGATATCTCCACTTTTTTTCCCACACTGAACAAATTGGAACACTTTTGAGTGATGTTCATTGTCCTCTTGAAACCTTCCATTTTCTGCAGGTGACTGATATAGGAGGGGGGATTTTTTAGATGGCTAGAATTTAGAATTTGGAATCTGAACTCCAGTCCCACATACCAATATTTTTATTAGTATATCCATTTTTAAATTTTTAACTCCTAAACTCTTGCTTGGAATCCCTTTTTGTAAGATAACATTGAAACATCTAACTTAAAGACTGGAGTTGGTTTTGGTGGCTATAATCGTTAATTAATGCCACCAACTAGCTTGTGATTACTTGACCCATTCAGTTAGAACATGACTCCAATAGCTGCGCCCACAAACTGAAACCCCCCTTTCCCAGTGAGAATGAATGGCTTCGGAGAGAAGAATGGTCACAAAGAACAGACCTTGACATTGAATCTGTCCTCTTCTCTTCTTTGTCTGGACTTACAGAGTTCATAGTACCTAACCTAATGAGTTACATATGCATGAAAAAGAGGTGAGTTCATAAGTTATGCATTTTTAAAAATGAAAATATGTTTGATTGCCTTTAAATCTGGTACTGTTGGTCTCTGAATTTTAATTGTCTTTGGTAGTAGTACTGAGAATATGATTGCAGCATTTAATGGTTATTTCTGAATGCAATGATGAAAATGCACGTAACGATCCCCTAACATGGTTTTTACTTTTTACAGATTGACAAGATAATGAATTTGATTGACGTTGGAATCAACAGTGAACTTGAAGGGATGAATGGTGAGACCACAAATGCAGAAACTGTCTTCTACAATGTGATTAATAACTCTGCTTAAGCAATAGCCAGAAAATAAACAAAGTCCTTAGATAATGTCCTATTTTATCATGAGTAGCTTCAACTCTCAGATGCAACAACCTTCACCTAAAACATCAACTGAGGGTATTGATTTGGCAAATTGAGAGTTTTCCCCATGTTGTTCTTTTATGGTGTCAGGTAATCTTGATGAATGAAGCTTCAGCTTTAGGTCAAATGGATTACAAAGCACTTCAAAGCAGTGTGAAATCCGATGATTTGATATACTGTTTTCCATTCAACAAAGTGCCCCATTTATCCTGGTGAAAGTAATTAACAGCTTCTAAGTTTTAAATACAATCTGGCAAAAACTATATATTATTCCTCTTCTTTGATCCCATTGTGCCTAGCAGAGTATCTTGAAGAGTTGCTTTTACCATCACAATTTAATACATTGCTGTAAGAGTTTCTTCTATATATTAATTCTATATACTCTATAATATAGATTCTATATGCTATAGAATCTATATTCTATAATATATTGTTGTAAGAGTTTCTTCTATACAGGGTAGAAGGCCATTTGAAACCCTTTTACTGACTTTTTTCTTAACTCTGATAGAAAATGCCAAACACCAGCTATCTATGCCTTCAGAAATCACTATATTCATTCTAAAAAAAATAATTAGGCTTCCTCATCAAAGCACAGCCTAGGATAAGGTGAATAAGGTACTTCCCAAACAAGCAAGATATTAGGGTGTGCTAAACAACGTAGTTCTCAAAACACAAAGTATTTTTTTAATGGAATTGTTTAAATTTTCAAAATTAATATTCCAAATCAATGATAAATACAGTATCAAAATTTAAATAAAGACAAGCTACCACCTCACTAGAGTAGCTTAAAATTTCATACTATGATTCCTAGAATGGCTAACAAGAGCGTGTGCCTCGTCAGAGAACTGCCAGAAGCTTAGGCAATGGCAAGCCAGATGCTCTTCAGCTGTCCAAGCTGCAATGTTGTGAAACATTGAGATCTCTGGTGATGCTATTCCTCTTCCACAAGCAAGCCAGGTGGTACAGATGAAACGGTAATACAGCATGACTCAGCAGCTTGGTCACATGGCTGGAAAGATGGGAGTGGGACAGTTAACTGTCCACCCACAAACTTCCTCTCCCCATCTCATCCTTCCCCCACCCTATATCAGACAATCCAATCTATATCAGCTCAGTTTATATCTATAGCAATCTCCCTGAAGATTGGAAGCAGGTGCCAAGACATGCATATTACTTTAAACCTTGATACTAGGTGTGTCAAGAGTTCCTACAGCTAGGTCTATAGCATAATGATCATCTCCAAGTTAAACAGGAACGGTGGGGGGGGGGAATGTGAATTTCATAGCAAACCCACATGTGACTGGTCACCTGCACACACATACACAAACACACAGCAAATGTAAAAGTCTGATGTGCTATTTCAACACTCTCAATCCTCTATTTGAAAATTATGGAAGGGTTCCCGATCATACCATCATTAAAATAATGAAGCAATAGCAACATTTCAATATTAAACAGATCCGTAGTCTGTTCCCTACAGTTTTTTTCTATGTCAACTCTTACCATCTGCCCCCCCACCTTTATTTACTAGTTTCTGCATTGGCATTGAAACGAGAGCAGAGGTACTATCCACAAAGAATCATTATTCTTGACAAAGGCCAGCTCTGCAGGTGCATTAGTTTTGCCTCTTGATTACACACTAATTATGTACTAAGTGATTGGCCATAGCATGTAACATTCAACTGGTCCTTAGGCTGGTCATAAATCACAGCTATAACAGCCTGAAGCACCCCTTACATTCACACACACACACACACACACACACACACACACACACACACACCTCTCAAAACCAGACTTACCTACAGGAGTGATAACAACCAGAAGAAGATGTCTCTCTACAAATAACATTTTGGGTACTGAGTGTGGTTGAAAAACCACATAGTGAAATAAGAGTCAGATAGATAAGAAGGCAACTTACAGTCTTACTACTATCTACTGGCTGCTTGACCTTAGCATACTTAGAATGAAGACACTAATACAGGGTTGTGGTAGAGACATGTGCAACGGATTATAGTGCAAGGTATGAGCAGATGTGTGTTACATTTTAGCTCTCACCTTGACATTCCATAAACAAAATATCTCTAAGCCTTATCATAAGAAAGTATCTTATGATATTAGCTATTCTTATGATCTTAGCATTTAGCATTAAGTATACTAAATTCCTTGAAACTGTCATGATTTGTCAACTGAAATAGAAATCTACTAGAGAATTCATACCAGAGAAGCCTAGCTCCCTCAGGGAAATTAAAATGTCCAGAGAACCCTGTCAAAGGAAAGAGAAAGTATGTATTTTTTAATTCAATTGTTCTAAATTAACATCTCTGAAGTCACAGTCTCTCTCTGTCTCTCTCTCTGTCTCTCTGTCTCTCTCTCTCTGACAGTGGCAATGATATGCATATTAGAATTAGTGGAAAGTAAATTCAGAATGAGTGAGAATACTGTAATAGAGAGTATGAGTTATCATAGCTGGAGAAGGCCACTGAGGTATCAATGACTGGTAGACTGATATTAACAAAATTTATATGCACTTGTGGCATTTGTTGCTTAAAAACTCAGAAGACAATTTCAAGGTGAAAAATACCTAAGTAATGAGATACATGAAGGAACAGTGTAGGCAGGCCATGCTCCCACCTGCTCTGCTTCGGCATTTTTATGTGCTCCCCCCCCCCCCCCCGCATGTCAGGTCTTTACTTATAAACAGTGTTGGACCAACCAGGAATAAAGTTGGAACTCCCTCATCATCCATCCTAAAAATCTGAAACAGCTCAGGGGAAGCACTCTGTATAAGTCCTATGACAATACATAATACAGTGGTTCTACTCAATGGAGCCAGTTTTCTTAGGGGAAAAATCCTCACTAATTATATAGTCATTTGAAACTTAACCAGCAATGTCAGCTGTCCAAGACTGAGGAAAAAATAAAACCAAATGACATTTATTCTCAGTTAGTTCTCAGGTTCTAACTTTGCATATGCAAGCATATAATTTTCACAAAGGTAAAGTATCTTTTATATGCCAGATATAATTGCCATCTCAGAGGTTTACTGCTGAATAAGCCCACTCTTTCTAGCTCTTTCTGAATTCTGACTGGCTGCCTGGATCAACTCACTTGTTCTGACTCAAAACTTCTCTCCAAGCTGACTGATTCAAATTGTTTTCTCTTGGCTTCTGACAGAATTGCTTGGCCTCATACTAACTTTAGCAATATGTTATAATCTGACTCCTTCTCATTCTCTGGCTCATCTGTCTTCACCTGTGTCTAGCTTGTTCTTTCTGCCTGTCTCTGTAAAACTGTCCCAGTAAAACTAAACTGCTTCTCTCTCTCTCTCTCTCTCTCTCTCTCTCTCTCTCTCTCTCTCTCTCTCTCCATCTATCTATCTATCTATCTATCTCTCCTCTGCTTTCTTTCTCGATGCTCTCTTAAGTAGCCTCTCTATGCTATGCTGTGCTCCTGAGAGTTGGGCATATCCTATCTCTGACTCATTCTGTCAAATCTTGCTTTGATTCATCACTTTGTCTGCCCCTCAATAAGACATCATTGTTTGGGATTAAAGGTCTGTACTAAGGGTATGTCTATATTCCAGCCAGAGGGGTTAAAGGTGTGTATACCAGTTGGATCACATAGACCTAGAAGATCTTTGAATGTGATCTCTTGCCAGAGCATCCATGTTGCTGAATTCCTCTACATCTTCCTCCTATCTGTTTAAGCTAAAAATCATACACAGTTTAACTTTACAATAGAAAACAGCTATCAATACCACAAACTCAATAGTCCAATGTTCTTATGAAGATCTGTTGATGTGAGGATCCTTCATAACTGCAGTCCTGATCATCTGTCCTGCAGCAAGTGTCCATTTCAGTGTCAAGGTTTTCAGTTTGCCAATCTGAAGAACGATCTGTCCTTCTTCAGCTCCCCCCATGTGGGGGAGGGGAGATGATCATCCCCAATATAACACATTCTGTGACTTCCATGCTGGTGTTAAAACATTTTAAAACATACAATATATAGAAAATTTCAGCAGTTCTTTTTCTATAATTCATTGTCCTTCAGCTAATCATATTCTCCCTTCCTGTTTATCATTAGATTGTTATGAATCCACACACAATCTAGACACTTAGACACTTGCATTTCATACCCAGCACCATGCCATTGGGCCAGGTTTCTTACCCATTGTCAGTGGGCTGTCCTCAATTTCATTAGGTACCATAGATTCACAATTAAGTACTTCCAGTTCTTTTCCTTTGTCTCTTGTCTCTCAAGACTTTGTATTATCATAGATATTTTTTCTTTTGTACAGCTATTTTTTTCAACCATTTTTGAGAGGAAAAATTCAAAGACTGCAATTGAAAGTAGGGAGGGGTTTACTCCAGTGGTCACAGTTGCAGTGAGCGATGACATCTTTATCAAGTAACGTTTCTATCCTCTCAAGTCCTACCCTCCTACTTCAGGGATCTGAAATGGTGTTTCCCATTGTTTAATGCAGGAAAAGTCTGTCTATATAATTCAAATTCTCTTTTGGGGTGGCTTACTGTGATTCCCTGTCTCAGATGCTCCAGCATTGTTTCTTGCTCTGGGTTTAAGACCCCCATGGCTTGGAGTCTCTCTAATCTTCCTGGGCATCCAGCTGAGTTTAAAAGACCACCGTTTCCTCTGGAGATGGTCCTAGGCAAATCTCTCCTCTGTGGCTTTCTCCCCAATGTCCTCTGCTTTCTGCAAACTTGGTGGGCTTTCTGATTCTCCAGTCACATTGGGTGCCACAGGTAAAATAGCCAGAGGGACTAACGGTGTGTATTCCAGCTGGATCACACAGACCTAGAAGGTCTTTGGATGTGATTCCCTTGCCAGAGCTGGATCAAAATTCCTCTACACACAAGCATTTCTGACTTTGCACTTAAAGCCAGATTCACATGCAGAACAGATGAGAGTGAACAATAGAATGCAGTGATACTGACCACCCTGGACTTCCATGCCTAGTTCTTAGGCACTATTGCATACGTGGTATGACAGGATGTTCTGCACTCTTGTGTCTACATGTGCTAGGCTTGCATGCAAAGACTTTTTGCAGTTTCAATTTTGAAATTAAATGCTCCTGGCTTCAATTTCTAATTTTTCAATTGACCATTCTTGTGGCCTCTTTGATATCAACTTCTCCCCTATTTTTATTGTATGCTGCATTGCTATAGTCTAGAATGTAGCAAGTAATCAATGAAGTGTAAATTCTCTTCTTATCTATGCATGCATGACTTGCCTTTCTCATTAGAGCGAATGACACAGAAACATTTGGCAAATCCGCTTTATCTTCTGATCAGTGAAGATTGTAACTGGAATATCAGTAGGCAGCAGTTTTTATGAGAAATCTTCCTCTGACTTTATTACTTAGCCATTGTCATTATGTCACAAGGAAGCTCTTTTATTCCTTCAAATTCTTGTACTTCAATTGATATCAAAAGAAATCAATTGATAATCTTCTTGATGAGACTGAGATCCACTTAAGTAGCAGTAACAACCATCTCCTCAGGCTGCACTAACCAAGCACCAGACATTACAATACAAAGATGGAGCTCATAAGTGTCCTACCGCTAAATAATTTTCATTAAGACTAAAGAGAGTGCCAACAGATGGACAGTGTTAGATTGAAAATACATGTCTAAAATGGTAGTATTTTATTAAAATGTATTTTACATGTATTTATTTAGTGTGTGTTTATGGAAGTGCATGTGGGAGTATCTGTATGTGTGTGCATACAAGCGTGTGTGTGTGCATTTCTATGTGTGTATGCATGTGAGCTTGTATGTATGTGTTTCTATGTATGTGTGTGTTTCTATGTGTGTGCGTGTGTGTGTGTTTCTGTGTATAAGCATGTGTGCATGTATGTGTGTGCATGTGAATGTGTGTGCATTCATATATGAATGTGTATGTATGTCACATCTGTGTATGTGTCTATGATTGGTGTGTGTGTGTGTGTGGTTTGTGTGTGCTTGTGTTTCTCTGTGTGTGTGTGCTTATGTGTTTCTCTCTCTGTGTGTCTCTCTCTGTCTCTCTTTCTGTATGTGTATGTGTGTATGCTTGTGTGTTTCTCTCTGTCTTTGTCTTTCTCTGTGTGTATGTGTGTGCTTGTGTGTTTCTCTCTGTGTGTGTCTATGCATGTGTTTGTGTGTGTGTGCCTGTGTGTTTCTCTTTGTATGTGTGTGTGCTTGTGTGTGTATATGTGTGTGTGTTTCTGTGTGTGTCTGTGTATGTGTGCGTGTGTGCACGTGTAAGTCAGAGGACAACCTGCAGGAATCATATTCACTTCCTTCTCCCTACCAGTGATTCTTAGGAACCAAATTCAAGTCAACCAGCTTTGTGAGCAGCACCTTTATTCACTAAGCCATTTTGCTGGCCCATAAATGTATTTTTAGGGGAGAGGTGGTTCCGTGGTTGAGAACACTGGCTGATTTTGCAGAGAACCTGGAGTCAGTTCCCAGCCCCCCATGACAGCTCACAATCATCTGCAACTCCAGTTCCAGGGATCTGGCACCCTTTTCTAGCCTCTGGGCACCAGGCATGTACATGATACACACATAAAAGGCAGAGACAAATATATACACAAAATAAAAATAACTTTTAAATATATTTTAAGGATGTATTTTTATATCCTGCAAGTTAAATTGTATCTGCAAAAAAATGAACCAGCATTTTATCTCCTAAAAATTTTATCTAAATTTTAATTATAAATTAAAAGTACCCAAATAAGGGCGTAAAGAATTTGATCACAGAGGACGTTGTATATTGGATAGATGAATTTTAGTTCGTTTACTGAAAAATACATAGTTCTGGCAGCAAAGATAGTCCCATGACCTCACTTACTCTTGGTAAAGTCTGATGATCACCTACACTGAAGAGGCACTGGCTAGCCTAGAAGCCCTCCTGAAGGACAGGCTAAGTGGTGCTGTGTGTGATTGAAGCACAGCCCTCACATACAAAAACATACACCTGGCAATGCTCCAGGACTCAAATAATGATCTGGGTGTGGCTTATCTTCATAGGAAGAATTTTCCTTGCCTCTAGGAATATTCACTTTCCCATGAACCTTTAAACTGCACATAAAAGCCTCTCAGTGAAATGCTTTGCAACTAGCATGCTTTATTTTTGATTTTTATTTCTCTTTACAGTACTATTTTTAATAGAACCAACTGGGGAAGGTGGGTAGTAGAATACATTAACAGACAAGCACACTATTTTATCTAAATTCAGAGGTTTATTTTTATTGTTATTTTATGTAACACTTCACTGAATGATTTAGTCATGTAGTTTGGATGGGTTAAAGCAAAGGAATCACTTAATAATAGAATATTTATGTAAGAATTTGAATTACAGCAGTTGCTGGGCCAGCCTGAATCAACCAGTTTCTGTGAAGAAGTCTTGTTTAATTCAGCTAAACAATTGTGCTCAGCACAATAGACACCAGAATTTGATACTATGTATCTCAAATAGTCCTTTACAACTAAAATATGCATTTTGTTTGTTCCAGTGTGGTTTCCATTCTCTACTTATGAAATTGCATACATTGGTCATATGTGGTATTAGGTATACCATAAGGGTGAAATAGTCGAGTAATAGTCTGTGGCCTACTATCTTCTTATAATGTATCAGTTGTTAATAAATAATGCAGTGAGCATACCTTGCTACAGTTCAACAAAATATCAAATCCTCTAGAAGAGGCCTGGAGGGTTGAACATGTACCATCATCCACCAGTACTGGGATGCTTTTGATAGACTTTCTGATATATAATCAACATCAAACAACATTGGCTTAAATATTTTCTAGAATGATAGGCCCACTACTTTAAGTGAGAAGATAATCTTTTACTAGGAAGCTCACAATTGTTATTTATTATTGTTGTGTATGTATGTGTGTGTATTAGTTGAAAGTTCATATTCGTGCAGGTGTTTATGTGTGTTTAGATTCACATGAGGGACCAAGGTCAACCTCAGATTCTATTCTTCAGGTACCATCCATCTTTGTTTGATTTTAAGATTTTGAGACAGGGTTTCTGATTGGCCTAAGACTAAGAGGCAAGGCTGTACCACAGGCTCACAAATCTGCCTGTCCCTGACTCCCAAGAGCTGAGATTAAAAGCATTAATCATCAAATTCAGCCTTTGGGGAGGTAGGTAATGCCATGGGCTTTAAATATAAGATTCGAGTCCTTGTTCTGGCATGTCTAGCATTTTTTAGAATGAGTTACTGTTCAAGCTTCCTTAAAAAATAATGTTGTTGTGTCACCATGTCTTAGTCCAGCAATTATCAGCACTGTGACCTTGGGGAAACTATTTCTGTGGTTCAAACCTCACTTCTTCATATGGAGCAGCTGTAAAAATAATAACTTCAGGGTTTACATTTGATCTTAGTCAAAGGACAAAGAGCAATATTTGTTCCAAAAGTTTGGAAGCTCTAATGAGAAATAAAGTGGTCATATTCCTGGTGCATAGTCAGCCATAAGTGGTCACATTCCTAGTACATAGTCAGCCTTAAGAGATGGCATCTCCCTTCCTTAATTTCTCTTTTTCCCTTTTATCTTTTACTCTATTAAAAGAAAGAAATTAAACATGAAGGAGAGTTCATTCTTTCTAACATATATTATTATACATGTTGAGAAGATATTAAGATATATAGCATGGATTTATTTTCAAATCATAGTATTCATCTTTATATGATTGCATGGAATAAAAGAATGGAATTATGTACTCCAAACTAACGGTGGATGGTCATAAGAAAGGAAAAGAAACAGGGATAAGATTAGAATTTGACAAAATAATCTATGAAAATAAAGATTACAAAAGTAAGTGTGTGTGTGTGTGTGTGTGTGTGTGTGTGTAAGCTTTGGTGCTTACCTAATAGAAACACTACTTGTTCATTCACAATGGACAGTTACAGTTGCAAGTAGTCTATATAAACAATTTAAAAATATTAGCCCAGCATGGTAGCATACAGTTATTTTCAGGAGGTGGAGGCAGGAGGATCAAACATTTGGAGCATCATCAGCTGCATACTTCTGGGCAGCTCTGGACTTCCTAATAAACCCCTACTTTAAAAAGCTGAGGGGAAAAAGCAATTTGATGAGTTACAGTCAATTAATGTTGCAATGGTTTAAATATGCTTGGCCCATGGGAAATGGCACTATTAGGAGGTGTGGCCTTATAGATTTAGGTGTGGCCTTGTTGGAGAAAGTGCATCACTGTGGAGTTGGGCTTTGCAGTCCTATGCTTGGGGTCCACCCAGTGTGGGAATCCCCTGCTGCTGCCTTTGTTTCTCAGCTCTTCCAACACCATATCTGCCTGGATGCATGGATGATTCCATGCTTTCTGCCATGATGATAATGGATTGAACCTCTAAAACAGTAAGCCAGCCCCAATTAGATGTTCTTTTATAAGAGTTACTCTGGACATGGTGTCTCTCATAGCAATAAAACCCAAACTTAGACGGAAGTTGGTACCAGTGACTGGGATATTGCTGTAATAGGCCTGACCATGCTTTTGTTTGGAGGAATGAGGATTTGGAAAACAGTAGACTTCTTTAAGTGGGCCATCTTAGTAGGAATATGGAAGAAATCAGTGCTGAGGGAGGTTTAAGTTCTGGGGGCCTAAACTCTGTCTGGGTGATTTAAACGCTGGCTCAAGAGATTTCAGAAAATTTTAGGATGTTGCCTACTTTATAAAAGTTGCAATTGTTGACTATATTTGCAAAATAAGAAGTAAAAGTAGAAATAATTTGAAGGTATACAGTATTCTTCCAGCAGTCTTAGGTCAACATAGACATGCAAAAGCATCAGTGGTAGCTGTCTCTTGGTAAGATTGCCTGTGATGTTTATATTTTGCTGTCATTGTTTCTAAACTTTCTGAAAATTTTGCAGATAATATGCATTATTTTATTGTCTAAATTATTCAATAAAAAAGAAATATCTGCCAATTTAGCAAACAAATGTAATGACAGAGACCCATATGCACGAGAGTTAAACATTTATATTTGAACAAAATTCTACAGCTATCAATGCCATTAATTTGATAGTTTTTTATATTTAAATTCTGTTAATGAATGCATTATCAATTACTTTTGTTAGATTTGAATTCAAGTCTGTGTGAGTTAGTAGTGTGACTAAAGGCATTCATTGGCTTGGTTCTATTTCATTTTTATGTCACTGCAACAGTTTTTAAGATAAGCTTTAGCCACATCCCCATGCTGATCACAGTGATGCTTTCTTTGACCTGTGTCTTAGTGTTTGTGCATGCCCTGAGGGCCTTCTAGTGCTTATTTATGCCAGATTTCACTGTTTATATCTTAATGGTAATTTTATACACAAAACAGAGTAAAAGCATGTACAGCCAACTGACACTGAACAGTCACTGGATGGGCCAGGAAAGGATCTAATAAAAAGAGGGGGGGGGGAGGAGAGAGATTGAGATCAAGATCTGATAGATTGATAGTAGTTGCTATCAATGTTTCTGATGAGTTTCACTTCCTCATGGTTCTCCAGAAAGCCACAGAGGTGTCAGTCTATGTGAGAAGAACCAGAGCATATAAATCTAAGAAGATCTGGTACAAGTTCTTCTCCAGGGCATGAGTGCCTCATGGTGGGTTACCCCACTTATTCTGATCCAGTGACTATATCCTGGTAGATGACTTGTCCACTTGGGGTCTGCATTTTTCAGGTAGAGCCTGACTTCCTTACACTTCTGCTTTTCCAACTCAAGGAAGAAGTAGCCAGATTCTATCAAAGCCATATCATTGAGGTCAGAAAGGAAGTCAATGGGCAGGTAGGAGGGCTTTACATGGCCAACTCATCATGTGGCTGACTGTAGACTCCATCTTGGTGGAACAATTCTGGAGCTCATTGTTTGCAGATAAAGAAACTAGTCAAAGAAAACAGTGTAGGGCAGGACTGATGAGATGGCTGTAGATAAAGGTACTCACCACCAAGCTTGGTGAAGGAGAGAACTGACTTCCTCAAATTGTCTTCGGATCTCCCTACACCTACCATGGTACACATTCCCCACCACCCAATAAATAAATAAGAAGAAGAGGAGGGGAGGAGAAAAGAGGGGAGAAGAGAGGAGGGGAGGGAAAAGAAGAGGAGAAGAGAGAAGAGAGGAGAGGTCCTGCAGCAGGATATGCATAAGAACATGGCCCAGAGGTGTGACCAGATTGGAAGATGGAGGCTGAAGACTATTTTCTAAGGACCTGAGCATCATGCCTTTGAAATGCAATCATCAGTAAGATAATCTCCTGAGCTCTGTGGAAAAGTAAGAGCCTAATTATGATTAGTGGTAACTAACA
The DNA here is from genome assembly GCA_019843965.1 of Rhynchomys soricoides. Taxonomy (NCBI): domain Eukaryota; kingdom Metazoa; phylum Chordata; class Mammalia; order Rodentia; family Muridae; genus Rhynchomys; species Rhynchomys soricoides. The sequence goes on from JADRCH010000033.1 coordinate 7,299,273, forward strand.
AACACAGATGGCTTAATTGTACCGGCAACCTTCCCTGCAGTATCCTTAAGTACTGTCCACTAGCTTGCCTCATTGCTTAGAAACTCTCTTGCTTCAGGGTTAAAGGTCATCTCTGTCTCCCCTATTTTAATAGTGTAGCTGGAGGCTGGAAGAGAGAGAAAAGAGATACTATGCCACTTAAATCCAAACACTGTGGAAGCAAGGTATCTGCTTGTTTGGTTAAGTGTTTGTACACACACTATCTGCTTGTTTGGTTAAGTGTTTGTACACACACTATCTGCTTTTTCAAGGTGTGGAGATGCTTAGTTTATCCTTGCAGGGCATAAGAATGGCCATAATTTTCTTCATAAAATTCTCTATTGACAACTCTGCTTGAACCACAAACTTCTTAAAGAAAGACTTTCTAAGGAGGTAGATGATAGCCCAATCCCAAGGCCTTCACCGGACTTCACAGACTGAGATTGATGGTTTTACTGGAGCACTGAAAAATTCTAACTCCTCAGTGATGACTATAATTGATCTATAGAAATCTGAACTACATCTGTCACTTGCTGTAAATCATTTCTCTTTCACTCCTCCCTTATTCTAGGAGGAGTAAAAATAAAATATAAAAAAGTAAAAATCTTGTTTATTGGCGAGGAGGGGAAACAAGGAGTTTCTTTTATTGTTCATTTTTAGTTTTAATAGAAACATTTGTACCATGATATATCCCACCTGAAGATGAAAATAAAAATTATGGTGAACAGAGTTAAACAGGCCTAGAAGACTTCATTTACACTCTTATAATAGGCGAGAGAGATGACCTTTAACTGTGAAGCAAGAGGGTTTCTAAGCACTGAGGCATGCTAGTGTAGAGTACTGAAGGTCATTGTAGGACAGGCTGCTCAGTGTAATTAAGTCATCTGTGTTTGCTAGTTACCACTTATCAAAATTAGGCTCCTGCTCTTCTACAGAGCCTAGGCAATTGGCTTACTTCCCAAGGACCAGCCTCTGCTTGGAGAAGGGTTCTGAGGAAGGGGTGTCTGGAAGCCGCAAAACAAACAACTTGAAGTCAAATCATGGGTTAAAAGCAGACAGCCTATGTTCTGCTTGAGACTACTTTTCAGATTGTTCTCTCTATGTTCTGCTTGAGACAGTGTGAGACACCTTTCCAGACTGTTTTGTGTTCTGCTCAAGACAGCTCATGAACCTAGCCCCTTGATTCTTAGAGGCAGCAAGCACATTTTTTTTTTTTTAACTTCTCAAAAGAATTCAGAGATCTGCCTGCCTTTGTAAAGCACAGACTTAAATAAGCTAGCTGAGCGGGACCCTACCGTGAAATTGCCATTCCTACCATTCCTGGGCCTGGACCTAAATGTCCTCTGTCCCAGGCTGATCTTGAACTCAAGAATCTGCCTGCCTCTGCAAACACAAACAAAAAACTTAGCTGGGTAGGATCTTGCCTTTCGTTCACCACTCCCTAAATCTCTTTATCTCCTTCCTTAGTATCTTTCTCACAAGCTGGCTCATAATGCAGCTGTTTCTGTTCTTTTAGATCTGTGAAGCTCCTTATGTAATTCATATTACATCCTTATATTTTGCATAGTTGAGAAATTATATATTTTTGAACTCATGTTTTCAGAGTTCTTTCTCACAGCCTTAAGGACTGCCCTGAAGGTCTCAATGTTTACCATTTGGCTGAGACACTAGATATACTCTCACCCCCTGTACTCATGCTGTCTCTGATTATCATAGAGTCATTAACCATGACAAAGAGGACAGTCCTTGAAGGAGTAACCAGAAAATATGCTCACAGCAACCATCAACACTCATCGAGGCCCACATCCTAAAGGCTCTGTTCCAGGGGCAGGAACCATGTCACTATGTCCCTACCATGACCAAGCCAGACTGTTGGTTGTATTTCAAAGACATGACTCCCAGGTCCTTAGAAAACACATTTCTTACTGATAAAATTTGAAGAGGCTAGAAGGAAAAAAGCTCATATGTAAAGAAGAGAGCAGAACATGAATTTCATAATTACAAGTTTTATAAAGTAAACACTCTATATGAAGGGAGGTCAGGAGCCTGCAATCAGGAAGAAACAAACTTAGTGATGATGAGTGTAAGGTTTACACTCACTGGAAACTTGTTTTACCTGTTACTACCAGGTCTGCAATGAGGGATTCACTTCCTTACTTAGAACAAGACATCTTGTCACCTAAGGCATCACCACCTTGTATATTATGCTCACCAAACAAGGTAAATGAGACAAATTGTACCAAGCACCACAACCTTACTGATTCTCATTTTTGCACATTAGGAAGCATAAGCACACACAGGGTCTTTCACATCCTACAGTATTTTTCTCTTAGCACCTCTTAATGATAAGAAATATAGTTAACTTTTAAGGTCATCCTTAATATGAGCCAGGTATGCTTCAAAGCACTTATGTCATCTCATGTAATCCTCACAAATATTCTGGAACAATCTATGAATCATCCCCACTTTACAAGACCATGACACAGAGGGGCAAAGAATATTAGGAAAATTTGCCAAGTTAATTTAAATTGAAGCAATGGGATTCAAACTCAGTCTGATTCCACAATCTAAGCTTTTGACTTCAGGGTTAGGTTAGCATGCTTCACTTTATCGTCTTTCACACTTTTGCTGGGAATCTGACACTACCACTTTCTCTTTATTAGTTACTTAGAATGTGCATGCAGTGATTGGGGTAAACTGTAAAATGCAGGCGCTTATCATGCCTCCTTTGAGCCTGCAGAGACCAGGTCAGAATCAGGGAGTACCGAAGCTCCCAGGCCTGAATACCACTGTGGCAGCCACTTAGCATAAAATTTCATAATGTTCTATTCTATGAATCAGTAATCAGATATTTTCCATAAAACACTGTGAAAGAATTCAATAAAGACATCTAGGGAAATTAAAATAAGCCATTTTATTCTGTAATAATTCAGAGGGCTTAGGGAGAAATATCTGTCAAGGTCAGAAAAATAGAAGAATCTTCTGTGGGACTTAGACAAAAGGTGAGATATTTCTTTTATTTGCCCGAGCAGGTCTTAAAGGTTCTCATCATCTTATAACAGTCTATCTTCCAGGCCAGAAAGCCAGAGAGGGACTTTACTTTCCTAGTACTGAGATGTAATGACTAAGTCCTTGTTCTTCTTTCCCAGGAGCCCTGATCTTTGTCTTAATTTTGGCTTGAAAAACAGTATATGAAATAGAAAAAATGCAGGCTGAAGTTTGGGGTTCCTTTTGTTTTGTGGGACTATGGGTTGAACCCAGGGCCTTAGGTCTTGTGCTCCTTACCAAGTCCTCTACCACTAAGCTATATCCTCAGCCCTTGCTTTACACATTGGGTCCTTATGTGTAGCCCAGGGTGCCCTTGCATTATAGATTCTCATGTCTCAACTTTCTGAGTATTGGTTTTAGAAGTATCTGCCACCACGCCTAATGCAAACTGGCTTCTATTTGAAGTTCTCTATACTTCTGAGTAAGTCTTCCTGAAGCAGACATCTTATCTATCCTGAGCCTTGGTATAAGAGCATTAGGACCCCTCTTTTTTGGAGCTGTTTTAAGGATTGGAGATAATGTGTAAAAAAGGAAAACTTGCATAATAATTTATGAGAATTGGTTTGCATTAGATATCCCCAGCTAAAGAGCTTAGAGAAAAGCAGAAGAGTTCGGGACCCTATTTTGGGGGCTATGAGAAAAGCTGCTGTTTGACGTTTCTAATGGCACATGATAAACAAGAAGAGTCACATAGGCAGAAAGAAAAAAAAAAACAATAGAAGATATGGTTCCCACTGGGTCTAACCCAAGGAAGCTAAAGGTTGTAATAGGAAGTTTGAAATGAACAGGAGTGGGATTTGAGAAGGAAAAGGGCAATGTTCTTTAAGTATAGAAGTACAATTTGAAAGCAAGACTCCCTTCACCAAAGATAAAAGAGACTGGCAACCCCAAGGAAAGTAGGGTACAAGAAAACACAGCAACTCCCCAGAGTAGCAAATCAAGAATGTAGATCAAGAAAGCTTTCTTACAAGGGTGGCCCATGTGTATCTGAAGTTAAGTCATATTGATTAGGGCAGGAAAGAATGAGATAGACAAAACCAAGGAAGTAGCGATCATTTGAGCTGCTGGAACACCTAAAGAGATAGCTAAATGAATTAACATCTCGCGTGAGAGTCTGAACCAATCGTTAAAAGGTGGCATGATGACTTACCAGGGCCTTGACATTTCTATCTGTCATTCTGCTACATTTAAAGCATGGCTTCTATCTTTGATGCAAGAAAATGCACTCAGTTTCTCCACCCCATCAAAGTTTTTGATAGTAGACATCTTGAGGACAGGGCCAGTCTTTGAGCCATCATTACACTGCTGTGACAGAATTTCCCTGTGATGTTAATGTAAAAAGATTGGGTTTATTACAACTAGCATGGTAAGAGGTTTCTGTCTTTGGTTAGGCTGCTTTTCTGCTTGGGAACTGAGGTCAGGACCCTGTGAAAGCTGAAAGCTCACCTCATGGTGGTCAGGAAAAGGAGAGAATGGGAGGAACCAGCTTCCCAAAATATCCTTCCCAGACACACTCCAACTAAGCTTCCACCACCTTCCAGTAGTGCCAGCAGACCAAGCCTTTACCGTATAAGCTTTAGAGGATTATTTAAGACCCAAACCATGATGCTCTGATTAATATTTCACTCCACTAACATACTATTGGCTAAAATTAGTAATACGGTCACACCAAGTTGCAAAGGATGCTAGGAAATATATCCTAAACAGCCATTTGTACCCTGATATTATAATAGCCCAGTTATAAAATTCTGTGATACAGAACGTTGTGTCAAACCATGCTTCCTAAATGGAGATTAACAGGGGCTTCAGAGACCATTTTTCTCAAGTACTTAAGAAAACTCTAGTCTTATCTAAGACTTTGAACTCCACCAAACTTCCTGAAATACTGTATTGTCTGAGTCTTCTGAATAGCCTACATTGGCTCTGTCGTAGTGCTCCAGCTGTTGCTGAAACATTTCCTGAACAACTGATAAAAGAATAAAACTCTGGAGCTTCAGGGTAGCTTTGCAGTTATGCACAACCATTCTGCCCAGTATACAATTTTTGTACCTGGTATATTTGATACATGAGTAAAGGCTGTGTCTTGGTTTATTTTCCAGGTACTGTGATAAAATATACTGAAAAATGCAACTTAAAGGAGAAAGGGTTTATTCTGGCTCACAGTTCAAGATACAGTCCAAACAGTAAGGAAGTCAAGCAGGAGGAACTTGAAGCATCTGATCACGTTACATTTACTAGCAGGAAACAAAGAGTGATAAATTATTGTGCTCGGCTCATTTTCTCCTTTTATATAGTACCAGATCCCAGTCCAAGGATCTCTATCTAAATCCCATCAAGTTGACGACTGAGATTAATCACCATAGGCTGTAATAGCTATGATGCCTGCTGTTTTGCTGTAGTTGTTGTACAACTGTAAGCCACCTTCCAGTGACAGAGCTCTTAGAATGGGAGTAGATTGCCCCTCAGAATTGAAGAAATGCTATTTGGTACCATCTGTGCTCAGAGAAGATGTTTGATACTTGCAGTAGTCTGCTTTCTTAATTCAAAGAGCCCCTCCCATGTCTGCCACATCCATCATGAATCTCCTCACAGCCCAGAAAAGTTTCTCTTTGAAATACTTAAAGGTAATCTACATTTGATGAGTCTCTGCACAGTTTTCTCATGAGCCCAATTAGCTAGTCGCCAGTAAGGTCTCTACTCTTCCTAGGTGCTACTCTTTTGTAAGGGTGGGCAGATTTGTGGCTTGCAGGCCTCTGAGACAATGTTAAGGGAAGAAGTGTATCACAGAAGGTTGGGCAGAAAGAGTAGTATAGATGAACCACAAAAAAGTGGCCGACTGCCAGGCTTCCAGCTCAGGGAGCTCTGGGTTCTGTAAAGAGAAGTTGGCCTCGAAGGCACTAAAATGAAACTACAGCCTCCGAGATCCTATTAGAACTAAGCAGGTCACTGGCAGGTATAACTGACCTTTTCTGACACTTGGGGAAAGGGGGTAAACCTCAGAAAATGAGAAGAAATAGTAGCTAATTTCTACCAAAGCTGTAGTTCAAAAAGAAATGTGAAGTATTAGAGAAAAACGAACAAGAAACCAGCATCTGAAGACTAAATTTCAAGCCGTATAACCCTGGGTGTGAATCCTGCCTACTGTTCCCACTAAATATAACCGTGGTCAAGGGCCTGGATCTTTGAGCATGTTCTGTTTTCTCTAAATATGAAAGGGACCCTGGTTCAGTTATTGTTTGTGTTTTCACGTGTCACAAGCTAGACTCATCTGAGAAGGAACTTCAATTGAGAAAATACTTCCATCACATTGGCCTATAGATGAGTCTGTGGAGTCTTTTCTGGATTAGGGATTGATGTGGGAGGGGCCAGCTCACTGTGGGTGGTACTACCCTGGGGCAGGTGATCCTGAACTGTATAAGGAAGAAGACTGAACAAACCTTAGGGAACAAATCAGTAAGCAGTCATCCTCCAGTTCCTGCCTTCAGGTTCCTGCCTTCAGTTCAAGTCCTGAGTTCCTTTCACAAGAGACTGTAAGCTGAAAAACATGAAATGAACTCTGACCTCTCCACATTTGATTTGCTCAAGGTGTTGTTACAGCAATAATATGCAAACTAGGACAGGAAGCATCTGGGGCTTGTGGGTGAAAGGTGATTGAGCAGCATCACACTTTCAGCAAGCAGAGAAATTGACAGTATTCAAAGTCAGGTGTCTACAGCAGGAAACCCTCAGGGTATACACATGAATCTGCAGACTCTGCAGGTATTGCAGAGACTTCAAATTGTCTCTGACCTTCAACACAATGAATTAGCATTCGTTTTATTTTTTGTTTCCAAAGATACCATTAATGGAAAGTCTTCATTAAACATTAACTAATAATTATTAATAAACATTATTCATTCCATAAACAAAATTTATTCAATGCCAGGTCCTACAGATTAGATGGAAGTAAAGCCATCAGAAAGAAAATATATTTGTACTTCAAGATAACCAGTGTTAAATCTCTGAAGAGGGTAGTCTGCCAGCAGGCAAGGTCAGAATAAGTTTATTGTGGGGGGGCAAATCAGTTATTGGAACTTGAGTAATGGAGAATTTTGATTTACAAGTGAAGAAAATTCAACACTTTCCAAGGCATGGGAGTACACTGAACAAGTAATGAGACTGTTGGTTGAAAACTTCCTATTCTGAGAAAATAGGATATATGGAAATGTAAATATGCCAGAGAGTAGTGAACTTTTAACTTGAAGCCTAGCTGTAGCAGGAGATAAAGCTGGCATCGGTTCAGGGGCAGAGGAATGTCGTGATCAGGCAGTATTGGGGATGAATTAGCCTGGCAGCAGTCCATAAGAACTGTGATCGCTCATGTGTGCAAATGCCACATTAGACAAAATCAATATGCAGAGTGGATTTTGTTTCTTCTGTTTGCTTGTCTTTCCCTGTAGCACAGTGCTCTGAATTATACTTTATGGCAGATTGGGTTGCCTGGAAATCACAAAGAGAGCTAGCACTGCTTGCACCTTGGGCCTTCTTGGGCAGATGTGCACTGGGGTGAATATTTCTTGTCACTTCACCAGGAAGTTTGGGGTTTGCCAAGTAAAATAGGAACTATCTGAGTGGGTTGCTAATCCCCCAGGAGAAGATGAATGACAAGACAAAAGAGCTCCTGGTCTGTTCTGGCCAAAGGCAGAAATTCTGCCTCATTACCACTTCAATGGTCCAGTCAACAGAAATTAGCATGGCTTGCCCTCCAATGGATGCTATCTGTTCCACTTTGTACTTGTGCTTCACACAGCTAAATTTGAACATAAGAATCATTGGACCAACTAGCAGACAAAACTGATGGGGTCTTCCCAGGCCATATTAAGTTAATATTCCTCCCTTTGAGGCATCTTGATTTTCAAGGGTTCTTATTCCAGTCAAATGTTTCTGAGTACTCACTGGGTGTCAAGAACCTGTAATGTCAGAAGGAATCTAAAAATGTATTGTCCCCAAGAAGAGAAAAGATTATTGAGAACAGGATGGGTGGCAAAATAATGAGAATACTGAGAGAAGTCATTACAACCAAGTTCTATAGGTATACCCCCATGACCACTGAGAAGTCCAGGGAACAAGACTTCACTTCCTCAGGATGCTCAAAATGGAAGGATAATATGGAGGACATTGAATTTTAAACTGATTTTTTTACAGGAAACAATACAGTCTTTATATTGTTGGACTCAAAAGTCCAAACGCCTAGGCAGCCCACCTCACAAAGACACAGAGACCGAGAACGATGCAATAAGCATGAGGTCTACTGAATCCAGTGCACTGGGGCTGCCCTACCAACAGGGCAATGGCAACCCCGGGTTAGTAAGGTACACACTTTTTATACACTTTTTTGGGGGCAGAGCTTGGTAACAGCATGAAAGGTCAGGCCAGCACTGGTGTTTAAACATGATTGGAGGCCCACAGTGATGACGTCAGCTTGTTACCACCCACCTGTAGCTCCAGCCTGTTCTTGGCAACAGAGAATTCAGCCTATTGTGTGGGCCCTGAGGCACATCTGCACCTGGCCTTGCTGTCTCATTTCATAACGGTTATCTTTGGCCTTTTCAACTGTCTGGAATGTTTCCTGGTCTAGCTCATCAGCTGCCTCTTGTCTCTCAAGGCCTCACAATATCCTGATGAGATCAAGTACATGCAAGGTATTATAGACATAGACATAGACATAGACATTTTATTCAGAATGGCTAGGACATGGCTTTGCCACTCACTCTTATTAGAGATGTAAACCTGGAAAGGCACTTGCTCTGACCTTAACCTTAAAAATGAGGACATCAAATACCTACTTCATAGGGTTCCAAGAAAATGTTTGCCTGCTGTATTTACTTAATGAACTATACCGCAGATAGTAAATGTTAAATAATATCAAAATTTGTAGTTTTATTTTGTTATTGTTGGATAAATTTCCAAAGACAGAGCAGTTTATTTTGGAAATTAGAATTACAGGCATATTAACTACATACAGATCCTTAAAAGTCTTGGGGGACCTAGATGACCCCGAGGAAGGGACAGAACCTAGGATTTGGAGCTTCTTTGCTTATTAGACTATTCCTTACCAAAAGAGGCAACTCTCCCTCTCTCCCTGTCCTCTTCCTCCTCTCAATCTCTCTCTCTCTCTCTCTCTCTCTCTCTCTCTCTCTCTCTCTCTCTCACACACACACACACACACACACACACACACACACACACACATACATGGTGGAAGTATAAAGAAAGAGACAGAGAGATGGAGAACAGAGGGAAAAGGGACAGAGACTTAGAGAAAGTGTGTCTTTAATTACCCATTTTATAAAATGAGGGATATAGTTCTCCAAGATGCAGACTCACATGAGATGGTATCTTATCCATCTGGAGCTGGAAGGACCTCCCATCAAACTCAACTCCTTTAAATGATGGATACAGAAGCTGAAAGACAAATAATTTAAGAAATTAGGCTGTGTCCTTTGTACTCTGATTTTACTTTTCCATGAATTATTACTCCCGGAGCCAGGACTGAGGAACTAGGCTTCATCCAGCCACAGGTAGCAAGCCAAAACTGAAATGATGACTTTCTGAAGACAACCCCATCACTAGAGCTGTAACACTGAGTAAGTTCAAAGAATCTTTGAGAAGATAGCGTGAGGTTTTGTTGCTCCTGCCACTTATATTTTATGGGTGATGAATCTTATAATTGTGTGTAGGATTTGGATCTTCTTTGCTCATTAGATATTCCTTACACACACACACACACACACACACACACAGCATTAAAAACCCATATATATGAACCTACTCTTCTACCTTCCACAAGATGTCACAAACATCTTAGAATAGCTTCCTAAATCTGGAACAAAATGGTACCTGCAGGAGACATTTATGATGCTCTGTTGCTTAGTGTATCCTACTGAACTACTTGGAAGATCATCTTGCAGCATCTTGATTTCAAGTTTTAGAGAGGATATTGTTAAAGGCAGACCCACAGCTCCCCGTGAAGCATGTAAAAGGAAAAGACCCTACAAAATACACACGTATATGAACGGTAGTCCATTGCTTGTTTGGGTTTCCAAGTGACAGACGCTGTGATGCATGAATCATTTTCCGTCAAGCATAAAGCAGAAAAATGATCTATAAGAATGAAGTGTGCTTTTAGAGTGGTTGCTAGAGTTCACTCATCTCCAAGTCATTCTTGATCATTGCCTTGGAGACCAAATGATTGAATCCGACTCTTGTTTCGGTCGCTGTCACGTTTGTCAAGCTTAGAAAGCCAGTTTGATTTCTTGTAGGTCTTGTTTTGTTTTGTAGAGGCAAGAGAACAGATTTGTGTTGGTAGCATGAATACATGCCTACAGAATTTTATAGCTAGCACTTTCAAAAGGATACAGATTTATTTTTAGCTATCTTCCCCTGCCCGAAAGGTTTATGCTATTAAACATTGATATTACTTGAAAAGTTATGCCTAAGGCATATTGCTTCTTTCCCAGCTAGGAATTGAAATTGTTATGAAGCTTGCTGAAGATTTTACTGGGTCACTAAAATCAGGATTTATACTTGAATACAGTGACTTAAAGAAATATATTTCTGCATTCAACAACCATTTATTGAAATACTAATAAGTTCCTTGCATTATTCTTGATAATATGGTGATACCAAAGTATAGAAGATATATTTCTACTATTTTAGTTCTGTCTTAACATATTTTTACTTAGTATATAAGAATAACAGAACCACAAAAGTCAGATTTATCTCTTGCCTTCAGAATGTTAAGAATTTATTTAGAAAAGCAAACCCACAAAACAAACTCCCAGACATTTTAATACAATTTGATAACTTCTGAGAAACAGAAGTCAGATTTGGCTCTTGCCTTTGGGTTGTAAAGAATCTATCTAGAAAAGCAAACCCATGAAACAAACTCCCAGACATTATAATATAATATGACAGCTTCTGAGAAACAGACAAATATAGGGTACATTCTAGAAGCTCATGAACAAGGGCTTCACTGACCCTGAGGTTGTCTGGCAAGATCTCCTGCAGGAGGAGATCCCATGGCCACGATAGAGAGGAGCAACCTCACTGAATATTGAAAAGTAGGGATAAACTATTCCAGAAAAGGTTGATAATCAAGGTAAGGTGTTTTCCAGGAAGAATATACTGTTAGGGTCATGAAAAGCAAAGTCTGTGAATCCTGGGAGGATTAGGACCCTTCTTATTGCTGAGGAGCTTGTCGTATCTTCTTAGGTTCTCTGTCAACCTGATGGTTTACAAATTAAGCAGGGCAGTGATTGTGTTATCATTAATGATTATGTTGGAAGCCAGAAGCAACCTTACCTCTGTGCATCCTTGTAGGATTCCTCCACCTTGATCAGACTGACTAGATGATTCCCTTCTGTTCAAAGAATGTAATGGAAGCGATCATTTCCATTCTGGAGCTAAATCCCTGGGACTTCAGAGAGCCTGGAAAGATCACATGAAGAAGCCCCTCCAACTTAGAGGGACAATTTGCAAAGAATATGGGACACATAGGGAGAGAGAATTCTGAACCTAAAGGAAGAACGCTGCCTCTATAACCTCCAGAGATAACACCAGCTAAACATACCCACACCAATGACCCCAGCCAGAGCACCAGAAGTGTTTTGCAGAGCCTTGCTCATTTTGCAATACCAATACCAAGAGGAACAAAAATGTTCTTTTTTTATTTTTTGAGACAGGGTTTCTCTGTGTAGCCCTGGCTGTCCCGGAACTCACTGTGTAGACCAGGCTGGCCTCGAACTCAGAAATCCACCTGCCTCTGCCTCCCAAGTGCTGGGATTAAAGGCGTGCGCCACCTTGGAGGTGATTTAACAAACAAAGACAGGTACCTGATGTCAAAATGCAGAAACAAATGACATCAGTAGTGCAGGCATTCTGTAGTTTGAAAACTGTCTGGGATGGAGTGATTATTGCATTCCCATTGTCATCTTAATTTAACAAGGTGTTCCAAGGATGGGAAGATTATTTAAATTAGGCTTTCATATGGAATGGGGGCTTTCAAATTGTAAAAGCAAGATTAAAGTCACTGCCCAGGATTGAAATGCTAAAACGAGAGTGACAGGGTCCAGAAAATGATACCCAAGCCTCATGAAGCAGCCTAGAAGTGAAGATTCTCCCTGGACTCCTCTAGCCTTCCTGTGGCAAGCCAGAGAGGCTAGAAGAATTATGCTTCAAAGTGGAACATAGAAACCAAAGCCTGTTTTCCCCAAAGCCATATATAAAACCTAAAGCTATTACTTTCTTCCTTCCTTCCTTCTGTGGAGGAATTGGCCATAAAAACTACCCTTGATCAATAGTGGTTCATCAGACCTCCAGCCTAGGAAAAAAATATGCAGGAAGAAATGCTGTATCTTGAAAGGCAAAGAAGAGTAAACAGCCGGGCCCCTCTAGATTTCCCTCTGTTTCCATTCCCTGATCCTCTTCTCTTCAATCATGTTTCTGCATGGCTACTCACCCTGGGTCATTGGGTCTTCAGTCTGAAGACTCCTGTGTCATGTAAGACTAGCTATAGCCTAGGAATCCTTAGCTGAGCAGGTCATCCAGCCATCGCTGCCAAGCTGGAGTGGCCTTGTGCGAAGAAAATGGACAGTGCCATCTGTTTGTAACAGGTGCATTTAAAACAGCGCTTCTCAACCTTCCTAATGCTATGACCCTTTAACGCAGTTCCTCATGCTGTGGTGACCCCTAACCATAAAATTATTTTCATTGGCAAAATAAATTTGTCATGGCTTTTCCCCTGCCAATCTATTGCCAGTTTATTTCAGCAGATAGAAGTGTAGAATCTTCAGAGAGAAAGTTGACAGTCCCTGTAAGAGCTAACCTTTGCTTTAGTCATATACACTTCCTCTTTTAATAGAGAGTAGGTATTTCCCAGGAAGTTGCCAGCACATGTGGACATACAAATAGCCACAAGGGTTATGGAAGGCAGGCCACTGGAGCAAGCTCCAGCACTTCCCAAAGAGACACCAAAAACAGTGATAATCTAAATTATCATTGAGAATTAGATATCTGTCCCTTTAACTATTATTAACCAATACAATTCCAGCAGGCTTATTGACTACAAGCAAAGCCAAAGGCAGTAGAGGAGAATAAACCCCATCATAGGCTAGAAATTAAAAGTCAACAGTGATCATGTGAAAAAATATGCTGATCTTGAGCTGGGCATGTAGTTCAGTTTGTAAGGTGTTTACCTAGCACACAGGAGGTCCTCTGGTCAGTCCCCAGCACCACACAGAACTGGACGTGGTAGTCCTTATGTGTAATCCCAGCATTCAGAGGGTAGAGACTAGTAGATCAGGAGTTCAAGGTCATCCTGAGCTATATAATAACTTTGAAATCAGCCTAGGAGACATGAGAAACCTGTCTTTTAAAAATAAAAAAGAAATGTTCAGATCATTTTATTTAGAATTAGAAAAATCTGCTATTGCTTTATTTAATTTTTATTGGATTATAAGTTATTTTCTCTTTGCTTTACTTTCTGTCTAAAGATAGAACGTCATATATGATTTATATTTAATGAATGATGGTTGAAATGAAATAATAAAAAAATAAATGAAGTCCTAAGTTTACAGCCATCCTATACCCCTTGGAAGGATTTTTTGCATATAATAGCCCTTGATAAGTATCCACTTATTCAATAATTGGAAGAATAAGCCCTTTTATTTCTTTCAGACAAAAATAATAATAACTTGAGCATAGGGTTGATGTTGTAGCTCAACCCAGGAGTCGAAGCTTCCTAGCATATGTAAGAGTTCAGTTTCTCTGCAAAACACACACACACACACACACACACACAAATGGTATGAACTGAAGGCTAAACTTTCCTATCATTCTCTCCTTATCAAAGATCTCATGGAATTTAATTTTGATTTCTTGTATTTTATTGTTGTTAACACTAGTAAGAAAAAATGTTTATTACTTGGTTTCCTTTGCAGCAGCAAAGACACAAAGACAGGTGTGTGTGTGTGTGTGTGTGTGTGTGTGTGTGTGTGTAAGAGAGGGAGAAGGAAAGAGGGGGAGAGGAGGGAGAGAAAAAAAGAAGGAGAGAGAGAGAGTTAACATGCAAACTCGTGCATACCTCAAAGGTCAGCTCAGTGAAGACAAGCACATATTGGAATTGCACTGAAATAACTCCCTAAGGGCTAGGTCTCTGGAAAGTATAATAAATTTATTCAACTTCTCCCAAAAGAATTAAATCAGTATTCCTCATGATAGCTTAAATAATAACACAGTATACTCCTTATTAATCATTTTCAAATATATCTACTGACTAGTGAGCTAAGGGTATTTATTCAGCAGTCATGGGATACTTGAACGTATCTCAAGTTTCTAGGGTCTTCTTTTTCTACCAAGAAATAACATTTGTCGGAGACAGCCTGGTGTCCTTGTGAGCTTTGAATACTTACTCTGGCAATCAAACCATTTTGTTTGGTCAGTAACATTTTCCTATCATAAACAGAATAAATCTTACAGTTATTAGAGTGACTGACAGAACACTAGCTCTTTTTCCCAGCTCTCTCTCTTATCCATTTCCTGTGACTCTTCCTTCTTTTCTCTGCTACATAACAAAAGCCTCCTTATTGCTTTGATAGCAGGCCAAGCTTACAGCATGCTGCAATTAACCTTCTCTTCTCATGGTTTATAGCATTTTTCCCTCCAGGTAGCACTGTGGTTCAACTTCCAGTTAAGATATGAACTCCTAAATGGCAGTTCATGGAGAGTCTGTCACCCTCTTAATTTCCCATTGGGCAACACTTAACTTTAGGTAGGTCACAGATTCTTCTTGAGAATCCGGTGGAAACCCAGAAATCTCAGAAAGACAAAGAGGAAACGTTAATTTCCTCGTTGCCATGAAAGCAACACAAGAAGCAATTTAGAGGAAGCATTTATTTTGGCTTCCAGCTGGAGAGAGAGAGAGAGAGTCCACGGAAGGTAAAGTAGCTGTCCTGGCGCATCTGTAGGAAGCGGGGTGAGACAGCTTTTTACTCTCTGCTTACTTTTTCATTTATGGCATCTGAGTCCCCAGCTCATAGGATGCTGCTGCCCACATTTGGGGTGGGTCTTCTCTCTTCCGTTAAATCTTTCTGGAAACATACCCAGAGGTGGGTTTCCACCGTGATTATAAATCCAGTCAAGTTTACAGTTAAAATTAACCACCGCAATGATTATGAATACATACCAAATGTTGCATACAGATTTGAGCTTCCACTGGTTGCCTGAAGGTCATGGGGTTTATGTCTTTTTTTTTTTTTTTTTTTTTTTGGTTTTTGGTTTTTGGTTTTCGAGACAGGGTTTCTCTGTATAGCCCTGGCTGTCTTGGAACTCACTCTGTAGACCAGGCTGGCCTCCAACTCAGAAATCCGCCTGCCTCTGCCTCCTGAGTGCTGGAATTAAAGGCGTGCGTCACCACTGCCCGGCAGGGTTTATGTCTTATTTGTTTGATTTTTGATACTGGTTCTTTCTACCTAGCCCAGGTTGACCTCAAACTTAAGATTCTCTTGCCTCAGCCTCCTGAATATAACTAAATGTTTTCTTGTGACTGAGTTCCAAACCTAAAACAAGCTTCCTGGACTGTTAAAAGTCCCGACCTCTGTAGGTACTACTTCTCCAGTTGACTCTACCTTCCGTTGAGCATCTCTTCAGATAGGCAACAAATTCTTAGAGTTGATCAAGAAAAGAAAAGTGAAAGATATCTTTGTTTGCGAAACTCTTCAGGTTATTGCCTGATCTTATTAGATTATGTCTTCTGTGTTCTCCAGTCACTTTCCTGAATTTAGACAAGCTGAAGAGGTAACACTAGTTTTAGCCCAGAACTTCTTAACTTTTTTTTACCTCATGACCCCTTTTGTTTGAGAAATTTTCATGTGGCTTCAAGTATACAGGTATATAAAACAGATATACAAATAAAACATTTACCAATAATAAATCACAAAGAAATGTGCCTTAACCAATCTTACCATTTATTAATAATAAAAGCAAATTTACAACTAATGAAATGGGTGTAGTTGTTTGTTTTTACACAGGGTATTTAGTCTTGACTGAATATTTGATACTGCAGGACATAGAGCATCTTCAGTGTTTTTTAGAGTTGATCAATGTTTTGATTTTATAATCATGAGTGCTGAGAACTCTGCTTTGCATAAGTACTTAGTATAAAATGGCAGAAATATATTTAGAGCCTTGTCAGAAATTTTTGGAAATTCTGCCTTAATCTCAAGCCAAAATTCATTTAAGGATTTTTTTTTTTTTTTAATGAGACTCATGTCAGCAACTCAAACAATTTTCAAAAATCATTCTTACACAATACAATTTAAATATATATTCTTTGATTCTTATATACTGAAAAATAATAGTAGAAAACATTAAGTGTTTGTAAGCCATCATGTTTCTTTAAGAGCAGAAAACTGTTTTTGCAATAAAAGTACATTATAAGCAGTGGTCTCAGCTCTGAGCTGAGGTTTTTTAAGCTGTGATCACTAGTGTACCATGGTGTGGGGACACATCTAATGCAAAGTGTGCAGATAGAGTGTTCCAAACCAAAACTGCAGTGAACTCACACAGTGCAGCATGGGACAGCACTGCCAGAAACATGTTTTCCTTCATAATTGACTTTTAGTTACTCTGATCATTGTACCGTCTCATACCTTTTTTACTTTTGCCAAAATTTTTTGCGGTTCTAGAAACTGGGATCTAAATTATATCCCAATAGTTCTTAAAACAACCTCTGTAGAGATCACTAACTTCTTCACTTAGACTATAGAGCACATACATTCATATACATATGTATACACTCAAATGCACACATATTCACACTTACACACATACACATATACACACTCATACACACACTCACACATACACACGTATGCACACACTCATACACACTCACATACACTCATTCACATTCACATACACATACACACATGTGCACATACAATGTTTCTACAGCCTCACAAATACTTATGAAATCTGAGGGCTAATGTCATGCTGATAATCACAGGAGACAAAAACCCACAGCAGCACGAACCATCCTACCGTCCTTGCTTAGAAACCCTGGCCTCTGCTCCATGCTCTATTACTAAATCTCAGGATACTAAGGACAACTGTCCGGTCATTCTATCTGCATAGACACAGATCACAAGCAATAAAAGTAAAAGGAGACAAATCGACCAATGGTATTATACCAAACTAAAAAGCTACTGCATAGCAAAGAACAAAATGAAGGCAGTTATAGAAAGACAAAGAGTGTTTGCAGAGGCCTGGTGTGGTGCTGAAGGCTTGTCATCTCCATATTTGAAAGGAGGGAGAAAGATGGTCAGGCGTTCAGGTTACCCTCTACTATAAAGACTTGGAGGCGAACAGAACTATGTGAGACCCTGGCTCAACAAGCCCCCTCAAAAGACACCTTAAAAGAAAAAAACAAACAAACCATAAATTTAGTCATTTGTTAATATACAGAATATTTAAGATTTTTTTTTATTTCCCCCTTTATGCTTTTTTGAGATATAGTCACACTACGTAACCCAGGGTAGCCTCAAATTTAAAGCATTTCTGCTATCTCAGCCCCCTGAGTGCTGGGATTATAGGGTCTGTACCACCTTACCCAGTTTATATATTTCTCGGGATTAAACCTAGGGACTCACACATCAACTGAGCTGTATCCCCTGTATGACTGGGCCGTTTCCCCTATATGACTGGGCTGTATCACCTGTATGACTGGGCTGTGTCCCCTGTATGACTGGGCCGTATCCCCTGTATGACTGGGCTGTGTGTCCCCTCTATGACTGGGCCGTATCCCCTGTATGACTGGGCCGTATCCCCTGTAT
>JADRCH010000033.1:7317218-7331390 GCA_019843965.1 Rhynchomys soricoides
GCCGTGTCCCCTGTATGACTGGGCCGTGTCCCCTGTATGACTGGGCCATGTCCCCTGTATACTTTATCCTCTATACCAACTTTGCGATATCTTAACCTCACTTGATTCCATTTAATGGGGGAAATCCTGATATACAATGATAGATAATAGTTTATATGAATGAATAAACAAATAAATGGCCATGAATACAGCCATCTGAATGACAGTGGCAAATAATCCCTTTGCTGGAAAGCCCCTCCACCAGGCCCTCTAAGCATCCTAAGAGTAGAGCTGATGTCTTACTCCAGTACATGCTGTTCAAATGATCAGTGTGGAAGTATAGCAGTGACGTCATGGACCTAACCTGAGAAATGAGACTTTGCTACCGTTACCAAGCCCATGGGTATGGGAGGGGGGTCATACAAGGGAACCATTCAGAAGCTATCATGCAGCGCAGATCTTCATAAATGCAAATGGTGGAGTCAGGCAATGCTAGTAGAAATCATTACTTAATATTACTTAATACCGTTAGAGCAAAGACCATGTTTTCCAAGTCCGCACGTGAGCAGGGTTCAATGCCAAGCTTTGCTGTATCAAGAAAGTTTGGTTCAAATAAATTTCATACATGTAAACTTACCAGTTCAGTCACTGACGTAAGAGAATATGTTCAGTAATTTAAATAAGATTTACACTCCATGAAATGCACCCTTGTCTTCAAAGATTTGACAACTGATCTAATAATCATTGACCTCCATGCTTGTGCTGACAGAAGCTAAATCTACAGTATTATTTTCAATGCTGGACATTTTCCAGTTTCAGACAGTGAAGAAGTTCACATTTTCCCTTTGAAGATTTGGTAATTGAGTCTGCTAAAATATACAATAGAAAGGTACAAAGAACGAAGAGGTCTGCATTTGTCGTTGTACAAATTTGTATGAAAACCTCCATACAAACTTTGAAACTCAAGGCCCAGATGATTGAAGCAAAATACTCCCTTCATAAGGAAGAGGAATGGGGAAGAGGGCCATAGGCTGTCATAGAGGGGCAAGGAGCCATTTTTATAAAGGAGAAATGAATGAGCCCAGAGAACAGAGAATGACCTGGGACAAAGTTCCTCTGGACTCTGGGAAGGGCATTTGATTTCTCAGTTCCTTGGTCCTCTGTGGTTTGAGTTTAATCTTCCTTGGTTAATGAAATTTCAGTAAGAAGATTTGAATCCTATTATACTCCTCTTTGACAGACCCTGTCCTTAGGTAGGTAAGGGACCTTCAGAGAAAGCCCTCTCCTGCTGTTCACTGCTCCCCTGGGTATTTAGATATAGAAGCTAAATAGGGCATATTTGGAGATAGGGTTTTCTGAGTTTCAACACAGCCCTTCCTACTTTTAAGTCTCAAAGTGAGCAACCAATGCAATGAGTTCCCATGCATTCTCAAGCAGTTATTAAAACTGGGTGATATGACCAGTGTTGCTTCACTGCTGATATTCACTGAGAAACAGAATATAATAATCCCTACTATCAAATGTATTTACAATCCCATGGGGGAAAAGAAGATATCTGTTCCAGGATAATTCATGTAATATCTTAAATGTAACATAGGGAAATGGCTGCAGTGCTGGAGACTGTGGAAATAAAGGAGCTTCAGAGAGGGCTGAAGTTGGGTTTGAGTTGTATTGTGAACAATGGTGTGATGCTTTGTATATTTTAGCTCAGAAAGTGGCACTGTTTGGGGGAGTGACCTTGTTAGAGTACATGTGGAGTACAGGCCTTGTTGGAGTAGGTGTGTCACTGTGGGCGTGGGCTTTAAGACCCTCATCCTAGCTTCCTAGAAGTAAGACTTCTTCTAGCAGCCTTCAGATGAAGATGTAGAACTCTCAGCTCCTCCTGCACCATGCCTGCCTGGATGCTGTCGTGCTCCTGCCTTGATGATTATGGACCGAACCTCTGAACCTATAAGCCAGCCCCAATTAAATGTTGTCCTTGTCAGAGTTGCCTTGGTCATGGTGTCTGTTCACAGCAGTAAAACCCTAAGACAGATGGTCATAGTTCATCATATTGACTGGGATCAAGTGGGGTAGGTTAGTAAGGGAGAGATTTGTATGAAACAGCCAGAGTGTAAAAGCCAGGAAAGCCATCAGAGCATGGTGCGTGTCCATTGCTGTCTTAATAATTGTAACCATAGACATGGAGGCTTAAATAATATATATTTATCATCTTTTGGTTCTATAACTCATCTATAGGTCTAAGTCTCACTGAGGTGAAATAAAAATCTCTGCTAAGATGCATTACGTTTTGGTAGATATAGGGGAAATCTGTTTCCTTGAATTTTTCAGTTTCTAACCTCTTTTTATGGTCTTTGATACCTAACTCCCTTCTGCTATCTTCAAAGCTAGCAGGGATGGGCACAGGCCTTCTCACACTGCCATCTCCCCAGCTAGAAGAATCTGGGGGGAAAGAGAGCTTTGTTCTTCAGAATTCACATGGATAGAATGCCCCCTACGCCCTCCAGGTGATCCAAGATATTCTCCCCATCTCAGAGGCCTCACCCTTAACCACATCTGCAATGGACTGTTTGCCTTATAAAGCAGCTGAGTCCTGTTCCCTGTACCAGGGCAGAGATATCTCTGGAGACCACTC
This sequence comes from Rhynchomys soricoides, assembly GCA_019843965.1. NCBI lineage: Eukaryota > Metazoa > Chordata > Mammalia > Rodentia > Muridae > Rhynchomys > Rhynchomys soricoides. Next base: position 7,319,833 of record JADRCH010000033.1, read on the forward strand.
TTCTGCCTATCACCACTTACTGAGGAAAGATCAAAAAGTAAACCATACAGTTCTTGGGTGTGAATGGCCCAGAGAGTAGCTAGAAAGTCATCCCTGTAAAGTAAGCTTCCCTTGACCCCCCTCCAAGCATCTACTGCTTGCTTTTCAAGGGATCACTTATACCTTGGCAGCAGTCTGTAGTGAAGACCCACCATGGCCATTGCCAAAGCTGTGGTCATCAGCCATAGTTACACTTATTACTTTTTTTTTCTTTGCTGTGACTAAATAGCTGACAAGAAGCAATTCAAATACAGTGTCATCATGGTAGAGATGGCTGCAGGACTGCCACAGAGTGCCTCATATGCTTATAGCATGGCTTGTTCACATCTAGGGTGCATACTAGGAAAGACAACGTAGGCCCTGAAAGCAAATGACTCAACACTTTCTCCATCTAGGTTTATAGCCTTCTCTAATAGCATAACTATCTGGGGCTCAAGTGTGCAAACACAGGAGCCTGTGAGGGACAGTTTACATCCACACCATAATGACAGTCGTCCAGGTATTAGCTGAGGCATGATTAAATTAGAATAGTCAAGCCAGGTGGGCAGAGAATTTTAACTTGGAGTAACTGATACATCATAAACCAGAAATTAAAAGCAAAATATTTCATTTAATTTAGCAAAGTGATGGTTATTGGTAACCTTGGTATGGCTTATTTAAACAAGCTATTTAGCACTGAACTGTTGGAAGTTTAAGAGTTACATTTTAGATATTTCTATTGCTATGTCTGACTATGAAAGTTACTTACATGGTACAATATCTAACAAGTGGGTTTTGGGAAGATGGTTTAGTTGGTAAATCATAATAATGATGACCTGAATTTGGATCCCCAATGCTCACATAAAAAGTTGGTGTAGTGACATGCACCAGCATTCTAGAGACAGGAGGAGCCCTAGGGCTTGCTGGCCAACTAGTCTAGATAGTCAGTGATCTCCAGGTTGAGTGGGAGACCATGTCTCAAAAAAATAATGTGGAAATGGATGAAAAAAGAGAAAATATCCAACATTGGTTTATGGGCATCACATACACTTGGCATGTGCACACACACACACACACACACATACACACACACAAGCATATCCAAACATACATGTATACACACAAACATGCTCACACAATAATAATAATAATTTTAATAAATTACTATGAAACAAAGGAAAATGGTATGCTTGCATGCAATGGAGACTTTCTAGCCTTGGGAGGACTTAGTGCAGGCATTACAGTGATAGAAGTTGATGGTCATATAAGGCAGTGGCTCCAAGATTTTGTCTGGAAAATTGGAAAAGTGATTTTCATCAATCACAGGGAGAATAATGTTTCAGGGGGGAAATAAAGTTTACTATAAGTTTGTAAGTGGAAGCTACACAAGCAGAAAGACCTCCTGTACAACAAGAACTGGTCCAAAAAATGAGTTGCCACCAAGTGGCCAGTCTGGAGCTTTTTACAGGATGCCCCAGTTAACTTTAACTGTCAACTTGACACAGCCTAAAATCACCTGAGAAGGGTGCTCAGATGAAGGATTTTCCAGATCAGACTGGACTGTAGATGTGTCTGGGGGATGGGAGGGTGGGGAAGCTGTCCTGATTGTTGATTGATATAGGAAGGTTCAGCCCAGTAGGGGCAGCACCACTGTCTAGGCCAGCGTTCTATGCTATATGACACTAGCTAAACATGAGCCTACCTTGGAGTCAGCAAGAAGCATTTTTCATCATTTCTATTTTACATTCTTTCTTAATTGAGGTTTTTTTTTCCCCCTCAGTGATAGATCATAAACTGAAATAAACCCTTTCCTCCCCAAAATTTTTTTTGGGTATGTGGTGGTTATCACAACAGTAGAGAATGAACTTGAAACACATAACTTATGGCTGAAGTGGGGATGAGGTAAAGGGTCCGAATAGTCAGTCCAGCTGGTCTACCTGTGAGGTGTCCAGGTATCTTTCCATCCTGGTGGCTGGACTGGTGTTCTGGCAATCTCCAGTGTGTCTGTCTGGAACACTTCTGGCATGTCTGGCTTAGTCTGAAAGCAAGACATGAGTCAGTGTCTCCGATGGGAACATTTCCGTCTTCCTGACCAGAGACACTGCTTCTGGAGTCCCTGTTTTATCTACATGACAGGTTTCTGTCTCCTGTTCTTATCAAATATACAGATGAAGAAGATAAAAATCTCCACAAATGCCATCAACAAAAACTGCTATCAACAATTTGGCTTATTCCATTCCAGACAATAACGTCATTCTGCATTGCTTTATGCCATCTTGTTAACAATTTCCCTTATCATTTAAAAGTCTTAAAAATGTTGCTTTTATCGGCTACATAATATTCTATCATGTATGAGCTTTACATCAATCTCAATATCATTTTATTTTTTTCTTTTTGCATCCTTTTATTTCATTTCCCAATCAAAGTTAATGTGACTCTACTGCTATTCCAGCTTTATGTCAATGACTTTTAATAACTGAATGCATCATCATTTCTTACTCTCAGGAGCCAGCAGCTTTGCCTCTCCCCTTGCTGAAGGAGCAAAGTATGTCATTTAGCTTTCTTTTATTCCTGAAATAGTAAAAGAATTCTTTTATCTTCTCCCCCCCCACACACCATTTCTTAGATGTGGTATCCTGTTTCCTGCTGACCTAACTCCTCCCAAGCTTTGCTGTTGCTCTGTGATCTCCATAGGAATTTGCCCTACATTCCACTCTCTATGGCATTTCCTTTCTGTGCCCCATCTCCCTGTGAAGTTCTTTCTTAAGTAACTTCTATAGTCCTTGCCAATCTTCCTGCAAATAGAGCAGATTGTGCAGCTGCTACACATTGGGAAGTGTTTTTGCTTGATCCAGTCAGAAGACAGCATGTTTGACAAAATCAACGTTTGACACTATGCATGGAGATTTTTACAAGTCTATGTAAAACCACCAGGAAGGTAGATTTAGAAACTAGACATGATTGTTATTGGAGTCCTGTAGCTTGTCCAGCTAGATGCTATACTGGTGAGAATACAAACATTAAGTAAGTAAAAGGTAAAGATTGGCAAACTAAAGATCATGATTCTACCTCTAATATATTGACTTAGCATAGTATTAAACCATGGTATGAAAGCATTTCTGGAACAAATTATGAGAATGTTTTATGCTGCTTCACTTTTCCACGGAAGATCGCTTCATCTCAATGAAAGGTTTCCATATTCAAAGTTGTAAATATAACAAAAGAAGAGAGAACAATGTCCTGAACACACGTGTAGACACATTCACCTCCAACCCTCAAGCTTAGCCAGGATGGTTTTGTTCTGTGCTAATCAGTCCTCCCTTGCATGTACCTAGACTGTAAAGAGAACACCAGCCAAGACATCCTTCCTGCAAACATCTTGTGTATAATCTAAAAGATAACAGCTTCCTAGAAATAATAAAATTCCTATTAGAATAGCCAAAGGAACATAAAATCATAGTATTATATGTCATAAACATGATACCTGTTCCCTTTATCTCAGTACTTGCAACCTTGTGTTTGAGACAGACTGCTAATAATACCAATACATTGCAAAATGTTGAAACATCTCTTCTGACGTCTAATCAATAATCATATTCCATTTTTATGCCTTGCTCCTTATGAACATCCTTTTATGAGTTTAAGGGTTTGAAAAAGTGCCATTTATCAAATATGAAATTTTTTCTTAAAAATAGACAAGTAGTCAGATCCATGTTTTGGAACAATGTGAAGGAAAGGGCGGGGTCTACCTTCACTAATGAGACAATAGCATCTAACATGGTCCTTGAAGCTATCAGGAGGTGATCTGGATGCATAAGGATACCACCCACTCCATTATTAAAAGAATATCTGTTAGAGAACTTTATGTTATATGTTAGACAAATGCATGCAGTTATGTTTTTGTTCAATATAAAACCCCAGTTTAAATGTAGCTCAGTTTTCAAATACATATAAATATTCCCATGAATAGATGAATTCTAGTTGAACATATGTTTTATGTTTTAAGAAATTATTCTATCACATTTACTATCTGAAAAAAAAATGGGAAATCCATCTTACATGAACTACCCAGGGAGTTGGTAGCTAGATAGGGAAACAAGAAAGATAATCAATAAGTAATTCATTTATCTCTTGTGCATTAGCATCACAAGGGAAAGAAAGTTATCATTTTCATCACCCACTGTGGGTTTCAAGGCTGATACCACTGTAACAAAAGAGGCTAAACAAGAAAAAAGTCTTAACAAATATATTTAGCAAGAGTTTGATGTGACAGAATAGATTTCAGAAATAGGGACTCAAAGACCTTAGGGAAAACTGGATGGTTTTTTTTGATTAAGTATCATCAAGAGGGGCAGTTCTCACCTACAAGTATGATTGCATAGCAAAGGGTGTGTGTAAAAGTAACTTTTATTCTCCAAATGTAATTGTCATCTCAGAGGCTTACTGCTAAATAAGCTCACCCTTTCTAGTTCTTTCTGAATTCTTGCAAGTTGATTCATCTAGTTGTTCTGGCTCAAACTCCTCTCCAAGCTGACTGATTCAACCTGGCTTCTCTTGGCTTCTCACTGATTTGCTCTGCTTGGCCCCAAACTAACTCTGACAATTTATTCTAAGTTTCTGGCTCATACTCATTCTCATTCTCTGGCTACAACCTGCTATATTCCAGCCAGAAGGATTAAAGGCATGTACTAAGGGCATTTCTGTATTTAAGGCAGATCATACAGACCTAGAAGGTCTTTGGATAGACCTTGCCAGAGTAGCCATGTTGCTGAATTAAAATTCTTCTACAGGTGTATAACCCAGTGTGATAACTATAGGTAGTTTAGGCAGACTGTTTGCTCAGAGTCTGTTTTTGTCCTTGGTTTATAGGGACCTCCTTCTAAAAGGAGGGTCTTGTGACCTATTTTTAGGCATGGTGCAAGAGAACCCCATTAATGGTTATGCTTCAGACAAGAGAGACTGGTAAAAGTTAGGATGGCATTTTGCTTTGGGTTTTTTTTCTCAGTTGCTGGAGTATTATGTTCTGAGCTATAGAACATTTAGTAATGTAACAATAGTTACATTCCCTGTAACTATTATATATAAGGAATAGGGGTAGTGAAGTGATCTCTTATTCCAAGGATAAAGTAAGCAATGGAATTCAAAGGGAAAGTCAGATTTGAAAAACTAGGAAATAGCAGAATTTGATAATAGATTATGCAAGAAGAAATATTTAAAAGGTTAAATCAAAGATTTCTACCTGGTAATAGTGTGAGAATGGAGCATCATATGGAACTATTATATGAAATGTCACATAAAATATTTCAAAGTACTGTACTTATATATACTATACTAAGCATTAAAGACAGGCAAAACTTTTTAATGATTTGGGGACTAGAACTATTAGAATACTTTGGTATTTTTTTGCTTTAGAGTAACTATAATAGGTAGCCAAAGAATTTAAAGAGATGCAAGTTATATTATTCACAGATGGTTTGTGTCACACTTTAGTTTCATCAAAATATGTTTCAATACATTTTCCAATTATTTAAAATGTGATATTAAGAGCACTTCTTTCACGGATGTCTTGTGTAGTGGTTATCTTTTGTGACTGGAAGTGAGCCCACTTCTATCTGCAAATACTAAAACAAGATTTATGTACATATCTCTGGTTTTAATACCCATAATGCAACATTAATAAGGTATTGAAGGGTCAGCAACTGGATAGAGGTGCCTACCACCAAGGCTGGCAAACTTAGTTCTATCCCCAGGACCACATGGTAGAAACCGAGAGCCAACTTATACACATTCTCTGAGCTCTACCTGCACTCACAGATGCAGCCCCCATACACACACTAGAATAAAGTAATTAAAATGCCACTTAAAATATTTTACTAATGTATTTAATAGTACTGAGCATACCTTCTAGATAGTGAAGATTGGTTCATCAAAACAGATCCTAAATAACTGATATGGTGCCAAAAGCTTAGTGGTCTGAAGAGCAAACATATTTTCATAGAGAATAGAAAAACATAATAGATACTTGTATTGTTTTCTTATTGATTTTGTTAAATACTTATTTTATTTCTGTTGTGGTGCTAGATATTAAGCTCACATTTTAACATTTTAACCTAATATTCATATCAGCCTGAGTAAGTGCCGGCTCCTTGCCTGCAGGTCCAGGCGAGAGGAGAGAACCATGTCCAGCTGAGTGCATCCGGGGCTGAGCGGGATGGCGAGTGTCAGTGGCCAAAAAGAAACACACCAGGCTGGGAGTCTTGTTGAAGCAGGAACTCAACTTTATTGTATCAGTCCCTCACTTATATAGAGAAGGCAAAGGGGGTGGGCACTTAGGTATGGGGAGAGATGAGAGGCAAGGAAAGATGAGGGTAACTGACAGGGCCAATAGCAAAGCTCCACATCAGCAACGGCAGGGCAGAGGGAGGGCCAAACAGGTCTTGTTGAGTCACCCCAATACAGAAGTGACTGAGACAGGTCTCAGAACTTGAGTCAGGCTCGGGTTTGTCCACAAGACTCAAACCAAGGTCAAAATGGAGCCCAACACTACCACTGCCTGGGACCCCATCCTCTTGCCCTTGGGACAGCTGGAGGGGGAGAACACCCCCAGTGCCATGTTGTCGGGGTCCAGTTCTGAGCCCTGGCCCAGAGCTGCTGCAGCCCCAGCTTAGCTCAGCAACACAGCGCCCAGTACAGGAGGGCAGACGGGCAAGTCAGTGAGGAATCGGGCTGCTGCTTGCTGCCAAAGCCGCTCTTGCTGCTGTGGGGTGGGCATTGCTGCGAACCAGGGCCCCTGCACCCCGCCCCTACCGAGGCTGCCCCAGGCCACCTGCAGCACTCCCAGTCTGTGTGCTGGGGAGGCATGCCTGGAACTCTCTCCTCCCTGTGCCAGCGCCAGCACCTTGCTTGCAACCCAGGGCCTGCGGACAGGCCGCTTTGGGCCTGCTGCCCTGGACAAAGCACCAAGGGCTGTCACCATGGAGATGGCCGTGGGGCCCGGGCTGGGCAGCCACTTGCAGTGAGACCATGATAGGGAGCAGCCGAGGTCCAGGCAGTGACACCCCCAGGCCTTGTTGGCCAATCACTGCCTGAAGGAGTGCATGGGATAGGCTCAACAAGTAAGTATACCTTAGAATCCTAATGCTACCGTAAACATCTTCATGTGTACAACTTTCTCACAGACTCCCAGCAGAACATGAAACCACTTACGGATTTATAAATGATACTCCGATTTGAGTGTATTCCTGACACTCATGTCCAGAAACATTCATCAGTATCACAGGAACAAGCTTATGTTCCAGAGGAGCTATCCATATGAAGCCTTACGTTCCTGCTTTCCCACTCCTGTATGTACGGGCAATGCTGTGATGCTTTCTCATGTGTGATGATGTAGCAAAAGACCCTTGCTAGATGTGGTGCCAGCATCCCAGACTTCTCAGCCTCCAGAACCGTCAAACAAATGAACTTCTATTGCTTATAAGTTTACACAGGCTGTGACATTTTGTTATAGATACAGAAAATGGATTTAGACAGTATGATCAAAATTCCTTCTTCAGGTCACTGCTAAGCTATACCTATCACTAGAATAAAAAGTCTAAGCTTCCGTTCATTGTATTCAGCAGCTTGAGGCTTAATAGACATTACAAGCCTCTGTGCTGCTCTTATGTATGGTTTAATGGTATAATCATCTAAGGTATAATCATCTAAGTGAGAGACTGTTTTTTCTAGCTTCATACTCTTACACCGTTGCTGAACCCAAAGCACCAGCTTATGACTCTGCGTCAAACGCTACTTCTTTCCTACTGGTAGCTTTTTATTAACACAGTTACCATGCTTTATGTCCACTGAGCACTCTCCAGTTGTGTAATTTGTAAGATATCTGTGTAATGAAAAGTATGTGCTGGCCGTTGGGGAAAGCACATTACTGAAATTGTTTTCATTTAACCACAAATGACATAAGGATTTTTAGACACAAGGATAAGTTTGGTTTTTTTTTTAACCCTTTTTGTAGAGACCAGAAGCCTGAGCTGGCAAGTGTCGAGGAGATTCTACTCAGATCACAGAGCTTGGTAGTGAATAATAAGATTCAGGTCTCTCTAACATCATTCATTATTTGTTCAATCCTTTATGGAAGAAATGTGTACTGAAAGCAATGGTACATGGTGCTCTGCACTAAATCTTGATGGGTTTGATGAGTATGGCTGGGGACACTGCATAGTAACTCCATCATCACGCCAACCATAGGAGTTCCTGTTAGCAGGACCTTAGGCATTATTTGCCATGGTCTTCAAATGAGAAATCTGAAGATTTAGGGGACAGAGAGGTCATTTTCAGAACTGGAATTGGAATCTACAATCCCAGGAAACCTTTCCACTATGAACTTGGCACCCTGAATCTTTTTTTGTTGTTGTTTTTGTTGTTGTTGTTGTTTAATTTCAGACATAGTATGTGAGCTTAAATAGAACTAAACTGTGTGTCTTACTTTGGTTTTGTTGCTGTGAAGAGACATGACCATGGCAACTCTTATAAAGGAAAATGTTCAACTGGAGCTGGCTTGCAGTTCAGAGATTTAGTTCATTGTCATCATGGTGGGACACATGATGGCACACAGGCAGACATGGTGCTGGAGAGTTAACTGAGAGTTCTACATCAGATCAGCAGACAGCAGGAAGAGAGTGCTACACTGGGCCTGGCTTGAGCATCTCAGACTTCAAAGCCCACCCCCAGATACATACTTCCTCCAACAAATCCACACCTACTCCAACAGGGCTATACCTCCTTGCCACTCCCTGTGGGCCTATGGAGGCCATTTTCTTTCTAATGAATATCATTCCAGCCCTATAGCTCAGGTTTGTATCTCAGCCACTCATGAAATTATTCCTTTTCTCTCTCATATTAGTCTTCAAATATTTTAAGCTTTCATGGCTGAATGATTTATTAATATATGATATTGATATGCCTTAAGTATTTTATGAATATACTCTTACAGTCCCATGAAATTACAACCCAAATTAAAAGATGTATTGTTATCTTCAAGGCTTTTATTATCTTGATATTGGGCATAGTGCTTTACCATAAAGAAAGTTAAAACTGAGTATTTGTATAATGAATGATCAGATTCAAACAACAGACAAATTAGTGTCTAATAGTCTAGGACCATCCCTGTTCTTTAGAAAACATCCATTTGAGATTATTAAACCCCTTTCTTCTCAAGCCTGTTATTTTTAGATTTCATAGGTAAATTATTTATTATATATTATACCATGCTTTGATATTTTCATCTTCCATTGCCTAGAGATATGAGTACTTACACATGGCATTTAAAAAATATGCTCCATACATTTTTGGTCCTTCAAGGTGATCTGATAGAGTTGGTAGCAAAGGGCTCATTATGGTTCAGTACTCTGGAGAGAAGGATCCTGAGACAAGAGGGTAAGTTCAAGGTCACATTTATCTATACAGTGAACTTAAAGCCCAGATTACGAGATCCTAACTTTAAAAAAATGTTAAGCCCACAGTAATTCTTATTTATGTCTTCTTTGGAGATTCATAATAACAATTAAGGCTTAAGTTTTTTAAAAAAAAGAAAAAAGTAAAGAAAAGGAAGGAAGGGAGGAAGGGAGGAAGGAAAGAAAACTACTTAATCCTTCATGTCTTTATTTTCCAAAGTTCCTTGAACACTGAATTTGATTTTGTATTATTCTTTTCATTATTTTATAGAAATGATAAAGCTCTGGGAAAATTGCATTACCCTAAATCCAACTGTTTACTATCTACGTTTTCTTTTCTATGTCCAATAACATCAAAATCATTTAAAACAGCAATAGTAATGAAGGCCATCGTATTGTTTTTGCCTCTACATTCTTCAGATTCTGATGTAGATATTTTATTCCTTTCTAAATAGTTCATATACCAATGAAAACTTTCTCTTTAAAAGGATTCTTTTTTCACCCTCGCAGCATTTAATGTTTTAATCTTCCAAATTTAGATTAGTCAATATTATTCTGAAAAAAGAATACTTTCTCTTGTGAAGACCATCTTGGTGGTGGTAATGGTGGTAGTGGGGGTGGTGTTGACATAGTTGTGATTTATCATATACATTTAAAGGAATAGCCAAAGAAAAATGCTTTTGTTAGTTAACTAACTATTTAAAAAAATGTTTTCCTTCGAGGCTTTAAGAGTTACTTCTCCTAGGTCATTATCTAAATTAAAGCTGAAATCCTTTAGAACAGTAAGAACACAGAGTTCAGGTTAGTGAGTGGTTGGGCATTCACTAATCTGAAAAATGATAGTCTTCTAAGAGTAATGCACTGAGAATAAACATACACACACACATAACACATACACACACAAACATACACATACGCACACACGCACACACACACACACACAATTCCCTTTGTAGGGAAGAAAAAGTAAGAATTTTCTTTTCCTATCACAGGTGCCATGAATGATACATTTATAACAAAGGACCAATTAATAAGGAAAAAATAAATAAAATAAAACAGATCGAATAACGTTTTATGTCACAAATGAACCTTTAAAAATAAAGACCCAAGGAAAGCTTTGTTTTGATGCTTAGGTTCAGTGAAGAAGGTTCTGTAAGAAAGTGGTTAGAGAAAAAGGTTCTGAACAATACTAGTAACTGTGAGCCATAGGAAGGTCTGTTTAGACTCTGTGACAATTGTTCCTCCCTGGAACAGGGTGCCTGTCACATGAAGGAAGGCATGACATGGCTCATTTCAAGATCGAAAAGGGAAGCAAGAGAGGTTAAGGAACCTTTGCCTGTTCCTTCCAGCCTCCTTCAGGATAGAGCCCTCTACATCCCTAGAGACTGTACTTTGGTGTATCATATTCTGGGTCCTGATCCTTTCAAGTCTCATTTTATATTTCTAATTCTTTTCAAACCATGCCTTCACTCTTTGAAATTAAGAGAGAGATGAAAAGTGATGATTTCCCTTACCTGTAAGAATTCCCTATAATTTCAGGCATTAGCCCCTGTCTTGGGAAAATCAAGGAATCCAGCAATCAGCGTGGACCTCTAGGCAGTAAACCCCAAATAGTGAGACTCTCTGTTCACTTGTTCAGAAAAATAAACATAGCTTAGGCCAGTTGCCTGGGAGAGTTTTTGGTTTTTTAACTGAAGCAAAAATATGACAGATTCCCATAATTATTCACATGTTTAAAATATTTGTATTTTAAACACACTTAAAATGTTCAATGAATTGCACTTTCTGCTAGGAACTACATAAGACAGATATGGTAAAGGCATGGTCTCCAATGTCTGACTGTATAGTCTCATAAAAAATATGTGGCATGAACATAAATTTAATGTAGTATAATAATATAAATCACAAAGTGAAAAGTGTCATGTAACAGGCACAAAAATAAAGATATACTTCTATAGGAAAAAGTGACTTATTTGTGAAAATATTCTAGAAAGTATGGCAGGAGAGATGGAAAAACCTTTAGGGATTACTACAATAGAACCATGAGATGTCGTCGGTCTTTTGCTACTTTGTGGGTTCTTCCCTTTTCTTCCA
>JADRCH010000033.1:7336390-7381221 GCA_019843965.1 Rhynchomys soricoides
CGATAAAAAGTAAATAATAAACAAGGCAGGTAAATATGAAAATAACTGGAGACACCATTTACAGTATTAGAGAAACACTCCCTGTATTATTATATATGCCAATGACAAACTTCACAGTACCTTGAATTATAGAAGGTGACAAGAATGGGTCTTCATATTTTGGCTAGTAAACAAAATGCAATGCATGCATTTTTCATGCCAAATTAATTTTGATAAGAACAATTAATTTTGATAAGAAAAACAGTTCCTCATTGGAAGGCCAGCTTTGTTAAAAGAAATAAAGAGTAAAGTAGAGTAGTTGGAGAGATAGGAAGTGCTTACCACACAAAACAGGACATGAGTTCACTTCCAAGGACATACATAAAAGATCTTGGCATGGCAGTGTGAACTTGTAATCCCAACATGGAAGAGATGACACAGGTGGATCCCTGGCCCAACAGCCCAGCCCACTAGGGTAATTCCAGGACAGTGAGAGACATCTGAAAACAAAGTGGACAGTGCTGAAAGAATGCCCTCAAAGGCTGACCTTTGGCTTCCACACTGATGCTTACATGGGCACACATGCACATAGACAGAAAGAATAAAATAGAAGCTCAAGACAAAATAACCCATACAAAATTCTATTAAATGGGATATACATTTTGAAATTGGAAACATGCATTCCTATACTGTTTTAAACTCTGATAATAATCTTCCCATAGTGCATCCACATTATAACCTAGTAAGTCTTTTCTGAATGGTCATGAGACCTTAAAAATGTTATTTGACTGGTTAAATAAGTGACCACAGACAGCAACATGTCAGAAAATGTATTTTTTGAAACACTGACTCTTTTGTTAAAGATCTCTTTTTTAAAATTATTTTTAATTGCATGTAAGCTGTGTGTCTGCATGTGGGTATATGCATGTTATTACAGGTATTTGTGAAGGCCAGAGGCATTGGCTTCTCGTTGGAGCTAGAGTAACAGGCCGTTGTGAACATCCTGGTTTGGATGCTAGGAACTGAACACAGGTCCTTTGGAGTGATCAGCACAAACTCTCAACCACTGAGCCATCTCTCCTGCCCTCTGTATATTCTGTCTTAAAAAAAAAAAAAAAAAAGTGAATTATTTTTTTATGTATGTGAGTACACTATAGCTGTCTTCTGACACACCAGAAGAGGGCATTGGATCCCATTACTGGTGGTTGTGAGTCACCATGTAGTTGCTGGGAATTGAACTTAGGACCTCTGGAATAGCAGTCAGTGCTCTTCACCACCAAGCCATTGTTATACCCAGTTCCTGAGAACCCCAGAAGACCACCAGGGACCATGATGCCGATGCAGGCACACAAGAGTTCCTTTTATTCAAGTTTGAACCTGGAAAGCGAGCCCTCCTGCTTGGCAGGTTAGAAATGTGATGCCCTGGCCTAGGGGCTCAGGGTTTATATATGGGAAATGCACAAGCTGAGGCTTTTGAGCCTTGGCATTACATGATTGGGTAAGGGGTAAAGGAATGCTATTTTTCAAACTGATAACATTTGCTCAGACAGCAAGGAGGGACCATATATCTGGAAAGGGACCTTTTAGACCTGGGAAGAAATTTGTTATTAGTGACCATTGTATTCTTACAAGCTGGCCACAACTGTCTGGGAATGCTTGGATGTCTCTTTCCCATAGCTTAAGGAGAGGATGCTTATCACTTTATTAATTTTCTGTCTCCTTCAAAGACCAGGTTGGTTTTGTTTTTGTTTTTGTTTTTTTTTGGGGGGGTGCTGGTTCTTTAACTCAGCACTGGGGCTAACACAGAGGAGAGTGCTGGCTGCCTTTTCTCTCTTCACCATCTCTCCAGCCCCCTGTGTATTCATTTTAAAACCAAAATATACAATCAGATCCTATTATAGATGACTGTGAGCCACTATATGGTTTCTGGGAATTGAATGCAGGAGCTCTTGAAGAGCAGTCAGTGCTCTTAACCTCTGAGCCATCTCCGTGTGTGTGTGTTTGTGTATGTGTTTGTGTGTGTGTGTGTGTGTGTGTGTGTGTGTGTGTATATATATAAAACCAAAATGTACAATGACCTTAGGATCTAACTAAAATAGCATCAGTGGTGTGCTGTTCTTTCTTAATTAACTACCTACATCCTACAGAGTTGATTTTTAATTTTGTTTTTGATTTATTTTAAAATCAAAATGGTTCTGAAATGGAAACTTCTTTCTTGACCACCAGTCCACTTAGAGCTTCCAATAATTAATTACCATTTTATACAGAGGTTCAAATGCTGTTTGTAAAGTCAGAATATGAAATGAAATGCCCATTTAATGATATTAAGATATTTCATGATCTTCCAACTCAAATGAGTTTAAAGGGGAAAAGATACACTTCAAGTAGCTATCTGTATTTATAAACTAAGAAGAAGGCATACATTTACATATGTCCAAAGGGATTCAGGTTTCCAGGGAAGCCTGTTGCTGAGCTCCCTATATTTTTCATCTCTCAGTCCTATACTTGTCCATGCTAGCTCCCTTCTCAGTTCCAAGCAGGTCAACCAAAACTGCTAATACCCCCAGTCTTACACCCTCACAACTTCACTCTCCTCCTGTGAAGCAGGGGGAGGGACAATAATACAATTCTCCTGTTTGACTTTTAACTTATTGTTCTTATTTAGGTCATGTGTCAAACACCTAAAATAATGGCCAGATGTATGTTACACCTTGGTTTCTTAAACAGTGTATCACAAAATTAACATTGTAACATAACGCATATTTTTAATTTCTAAGTTTCCATGGTCCAGGAATCTACGCGTTGCTTCACTAGGTACCGTCTTCAGACTATCTCCCCTAAACAAAATGTTTTAATCAAATGTGTTGGCAGTCACTGGGAGCTCATCTGAAGGCTCCACTGGGAAAGAGCTATTTGCAAGCTCTCTTAAATGCTTGTTGGCAGAACCGAATTCCTTTTAAGTAGTTCAACTGAGGACTACATTTCCCAGGGGCTGTTGGGTGGAAGTTTCCTGAGTCCATTGGCATGTGCCTCATCATCCTACCTTTTTAAAATCAAGCCAGCAAGAGGGAAGCTCTTCTAGAATGCCAGAAGTCAACATTTTATAGTCTGATGATGGAAATAAAATCTTCATAAGACTGAGGTGTTCTGAGGCTTAGAAGCAAAGAGAAAGGTAGATGTACAGATAGCAGGGATCTGTGGGTCACCTGCATAAGCCACCTTCTTCACCACATTTGAGCACTATGCCATCTCTGAAAATGGTGTTCAAAAACCTCTTTCCAAGGGCTAGAAATGAAGGCAAGTGAAGGGAATAGTCTCCCGAGAAAATTGATACCACTGTCAGGAAAAGGACAGATAGTGCCTACAATTGTCCCAGATATGGCACCATGTTTTAAGGTAAACAGGAAAGAAAGCTTTTTTGTTTTTTACTTCCATGACTTTGAGTCACTGTGAGTCCCAATGTTTATTTTAAATTACCTAATTATATGTTTATGTCATGGGAAAAGAATGCTTTGGTGTGTTCATTCAACACTTCTAAGCTAACTCTAGTCTTTCATTATTTGGGGTTTATATTATAAATTTCAACCGTTGCTTAACATGAAAAAGTTAAAATTTCTATATATGAAGTTGTTGAAATTGTAGGAAAACACCACATAGATTTAAGGCTACAATGGCCTCAAAACTTCTACTGTACCCAAAGAGATCTGAAGAATGACAGGAAGAAGTAGAACCAACCATTTACAAGTGGTTTTTCAAGGCTTCAGTAAGAAATACAAATCAGCATTAACTTTGAGATGAAAAAAGAATTTGGAATCTTTTTTCAATAGAAGACAGAGATCTATCCGCTGCCTTTATGAAAGCAAGTAAACAAATTACCCTTACACACATTTACTTCAAAACAGTAAATGCTCTAGTATGAACCTACAAATTCAGTGATGGGTCCTTCCAAAATCCAAATTTGCAGTTATCTCAAAAAGATACATGTATGAATCTGTTACCAATCCAGAAAGTGATTATTAATGTGAACTTATGCATTATATATTATATATTGGTTATAGTTAAGTACTATAACTACATGTAGCTATTGTTATGGTAGATTATATTTATTATGATTTTTATTATTGTCTAGTGTCCAGATAATAATGTCAACATCTAGCGTATGCTAGGTGCTTTTCATATTTATCAATATCTTGAATTTTAGCATTGTCCTTCCAACTTTCAATGGATGTTCATTTGCTGTGATCTCCAGCTTCACTTCTGTAGGGAGTGGGGGCATAACAGACTGGTTGCCTTTCACAGCAGATGCAGTCACTGCGGAAGCTTTTAAGTGACTGAGGATGTATAGAACTTTACTACTTTACTACTTTAGAGACTTCCCAGTGTTTAGTTAAGTCATCTGTAAGCTCTTCATGGAGGAGAACTTAACAGGTTTCCTGTGCCTTCCTATTTCTGATTTCTTCTCTGTATTATTTTGTCATTCCCATCTTCTAAGTCAGTAGTTCTTAACCTGTGCATTGTGGACACCCCCTGCTACACACACACACACAGAGATCATATATTGGATATCCTGCACATCAGATATTTACACTGTGGTTCATAGCAGTAGAAAACTTACAGTTATGAAGTACCAGTGAAATAATTTTGTGGTCGGGGGGAGGTGTCACCACAACATGAGAAACTGTATTAAAGGGTGGTAGGTAGCATCGGAAGATTAAGAACCACTGCTCTAAGTGATATTTGAGTGGCAAAAGTTTGATCATATATTTGTTACCAGGAAATAAAATAGCTGCATTGTCTCAACACACAAGTCAATGAATGATGTCCTGTCTGCTTGTCCTGCTAGTTTGGTGCCTGTATATGTCTCCTCACATGTGCGTGCAAAGTCTTCGAATTCCAGCAACATAGGTCTCTTAGTTATTGAAACATACCACCTCCTGCTGATCCTTCTGTGGGAGCACCTAGCATTCTTCTATTGGCCTCACAAATGCCTATTGAGTCCTCCAGTTACAGATCCGATGGCTGCCTCTGAAAGCTCTCCATTCAAGCCAAACTAAGACCATTCCTTCATTCCTACACCCCATAAATAGCTTCTACACCTTTCCATTACTGCATTCTCCATTCTGTGTGACAGTTGTATTCCTACCAGCCTAGAAGAGCCTTAAGACCAGGACCTATTCCTGTACCCCTTGGCTTTAATCCAAAGGTTGCCACACAGGAGGCCTGGGCACACTGATGTTCTAAGCACCTTCTTCTCTGATAAGTAGACTTTGGCAGATCCCTTAAAAGAAAGGAAAACAAATTGAAATCAACTGAATTACTGGTTTTTTTTTCTCCCCCAGTCAGGTACAGCCTATATGAATAATTTTGTTGTCTGCCAGAAGATTTTAGCATTTTAGGCTTAAATTCCATTTCCTATTTTAGACCATACCCCAGTGCATAAGTTGTCAGATCTGTTTAGTAAAGGCTGGTATTTCTTAAGCATCCTATGAAGTTTTTAGTTCAAATAAAATGCAAGGCCTAAGGGAAAATTAAATCATAGCTCCTGACTCCTGTTAGCATTTAAACATCAATGTCTCATCTTGGAGCTTTCTCCTCTTTAAGTTTTGGCTTCAGGATCCTGAGTTCTGTTGACCCATGGCATTTCAGAGTTCCTGGAATAACTAATACCCCTCCTCCTGTGGCCTTTGACCTCTGCTTCTTGTTTCAGGTTATCCTTTGTCATTAGAAGGAGCCCTTTCTTAGGTCCATTGCTTTTCCCAATGTTCATTCACTGCTAATCTGTCTCCAGAAGCAGCATGGGTGCATAGTTTATAAGTCTCAGTCTGGAGGACATTTAGGATTGGAAAAAACAGAGAGTGCTGGTTTCCAGATAAAAATAAAAGTGTTGGATTCGTTCCTACGCCATAGTACAAGGGTGAGCAGTGCTCACTCCTAGCTCCCATGCCTGCATTGTGTGATGTGAGACAGGAAATCTGGCATGCACAGAGGTCATTGCTTGCTAACTGAATGTGCTAGCTCTCTCCGACATGTGGGCATAGCATTCATAAAAGTTCAGTGTGCTCTTTTACCAGACTCTAAAAAAAAAAATTGCCAGGCTTTACGTGAAACGTGATGAAACTATTGATCCCTTTTGCTAAATTATAAAATTAGGAGTTTAAAAATAAATTATCTTTTCTAGACACTCCCAGTCCCAATCCGTTTCTCAGTGCCACACCTTCAGACAGATGCCCAAGGCTAGTCTGATTGGTGCTGGAGACTTGGCTCCCCATGGGTGTTCAGTAAGACAAAGGCATAGTGTCACACAGTCAGGCCTTGCGATCAGTTTACCACACAATTAGCTTCCCTCTGTTATTTGGCCTGCCAGCTCACCCCATGCATTTTTGTCTGCTGGAAACAAAGAGAACTAGGCAAAGAAAAGACCTGATGGCTCCAGACCAATCTATTTGGTTGGGGTCTAAATGAAACCCAAGCGTATATTCTCTTGGCAGTAAGGATAATTTAACCCCAGCATAGAAATCGTCTTTCTGTATCACGGTGCTTTCTCACACATGTTATTTCATCTCAACTTTAGATATTACAACGAGATAGATAGGTGATGTGCCCCCTTTCATGGTATCAAAAAACAGCATATCCACAGGGATTTGTCCAAGTAGAATGGTACTTTTTCTATGGTGCTGCCAAAAATAGCAGCAGCAAATACTGAACTAGTGGAGAAGAGCCAAGATTGAAATCCAAGTACCTCTGGCTTGGAAGCCTGAGCTCTCAACCTCCACGTTATCCCAGGTCCCATGGAGGCAGCCATCTACCTCGACCCGGCAGTGTAAGTAGCCATGCACGGCAAACCATCAGAGCACCCAGGTTAGGCCCATAGAGCACCTGCAATCTTAGAGTCATAGTGAAGCCCTTTGTTAGGATCAAACAAAAATACCCAAGGGATAGGACTGACCCCTCTCCGACCTGTTTTTGTTTTCATTGCTTGGTGCAGAAGCCAGGAATCATTTAAAGGTGATGGGAACAAGGAAAATAAACAAGCTGGCATGCATGCAGGCAAGGGTCCACTCCTGCGAAAGGATAGGTGTCCTCACCCACCTTCCAGAGATGAGAAGACGAGTGACCGATAAACCCTTTAGCCAGGTTCCAAGGCTAAATAGATGACATCAGACTATTTATAATGATGCCATGTCTTATTTCCTTCCCCAGAAAGGCCGTGGTAACAGTAGGTCTAACATGTTAGGTAGCTGTGTAGACAAAAGGAGCCCTTAGATTTGGCAGAACCAGAACGGAGCCTGACCACAGTAAGTGTTCAGCATACGTTTGCAACTTGTCTCACCTGGTGAGACAAGCCTTTATCCTAGGATGGTTTATGCTGCCACAGCAAGACACCTGAGCCCTGAGGAATTTATAAAGAATAGCAATTTATTCTCTCACAGTTCTGGAAGCCTGATTGAAGTGCTGGCATCCGGTATCTGAGGAGACCCTCGGGCAGTGTCTTCACCCGTAGTTTTCTCCCTATGGCAGAAGATACTGAACCCTCTCCTGCAAGTCTTTCTAATAGCGAAGTCAATCCAGTCAGTCTGGAGGAGCCGTGACCTGACCTCCCAACATTGTTAACACTGGAGACCGTGTTCTGGTAAATATATTTGGGGAGCACATTTTGACTACAGCTCATAGATGAGTCTGGACAATTAGTAGGTGCTCCCTTCTGTTACATATGGCTGAAATTACTGGAAGGACACATTGTTTGGGACAGAAAAGTCTTATGTTTGTCACTTGAGTATTTAACCGATATTATTACAATTTTGAGGAGTCTTTCAGCCCCTTTCTGTTCAGCCCTTGTTAGAAGCTCTCCATTCTCTCTGAGTGCTGTTTTCCAAATTAACAAATACAGCGATTGCCTCTGGCAAAGCAATTCCTCCCCGGACTATTTTATCTTACTAAACAACACCTATTGATGCAGACCATGTTTTGTCTAAGACATTTCTCCTCTCTTTTTGGTCACAATAAGTCGTGTTTCTGGTTTTTAATCCCTCTGCTCTCAATGGCCTCTTTTCTCAGGGTTGAACTGATATTCTCCTGAGGCTCTAAATTGCACAAGGACAGGGATGTTTGAATCTCTCTTCCCCTTTTCTTAGCCAAATGCTTGGTACAAGAAGTACTTTGTAAGTATTTGTTGAAAAAAAAAATCAGTGCATGCTGAGGAAATGCATGCAGTACACAGAAAAGGACCTCACCCCCTGCCTAATTAATGAAAAGCTAATTAAAAGATGGCTGAAAATGATCAGAATTCTAGTTGTCTTGTTTAAAAAGTGAAAACTAATTCAATAAAAAGCTACACTGAAATCATGCCTTTATTTTCGTAGAGTTGTTAAGTTTCCGGGCTAAGGTCTGGAGTGAGAACACAATCCATCCATCATTTGGATGGGGATGCAGTGGAAAATGAGACTCCTGTTAAGAGCTTCTTGGCTCCTCCCACTGGGTACCACCCTGGCATTCGGGATGGGATGCTGTTTCTACCACCTACAACTCCTTTCCTGGAAACTAGTCTGGCATCTCCTGCACTCAGATCGTTGTTCAAGTTTTCACAGAAACTTGATAGGGATGCCCTGACTACTCTAAGAAACCTCAATTTCCCTGGAACTCATGCTTCATTTCCTTTTCCTATTTTACTTCCTTGAAAAAATTAAAGCCAATTTATTTGTATCTACTTGGTTTCTAAAAGGCTGCATGTCTCAGAAATAAGAAAAGGCATCAGTTGGTAAAGTGTTTGCCACACAAGCGAGCAGACCTAAAGACCTAGGTGCTAGACAGTGAATCTATGATGCCCACTCAAGATAAAGAGGGAAGTATCCTGGGGCTTGCTATAGCTAGTAATTCTAGTCAATCACTGAGCTTTGGATTCAATGTGAGAGCTTGTCTCCAGAAATAAAGGTGGAGGTGACTGAGGAAAAGATGGCATCAACCCCTGCTCTCCATATACACCCATACATATATATGCACAAGAGACAGCACGTGCTTCAGAGTATACTTAGATGCCAGACAGATGACTATATCTATGAGATCATTCCCACAACCAGCAACATAGGCCAGTATATTACCCCCATGATTCCTTCATGTGTGAGTTTAATACCTCCCACCTTCTTCCTCCTGCTCTCAGGGAACTGTCAATCTATTTAGGGTTTTTTTTGTTTGTTTGTTTGTTGGCTTGGTTTGTTTTCTTGTCATGATAGAAGAGTTTGCACTACCTAGAACCTTAATTGAAGGAATTGCACAGAGTGTGTTATTTAGGTGAGGCATCTGCATTGTGTTTGGTCTGCAGAAGTATTTTGATAGTCATGTGCTATTTCAACTGCTCGTCATTGAAGGATATCCATAGTATAGATATACTGCAGTTTGTTCGTTCATCTGTCGATGGACATTCCAAGCTGCTTTCAGTTGTTGCGTATTTCAGAGAAGACTGCTGTGAATTCTTGGTTCTTGAGTATCTGCCTGGCATGTGCTTTCATTTCTCTGGGTGGAGTCCAGCACTTTGGAATGGCCATGTAAAAAAAACTGTTAGAAATGCTTGTCGTTAGTGGTTGTACTATTTCACACTTCACCAGCAGTGTCAGAATTCCATTCGATCCATGTCACAATCGACCTATACCATTGTCAACACTTGATACTTTTCAGATGTCATTCGTTTAGGCATTTGGGTTTTTTCGAGACATAATTTCAGCATTCTAATCAGTGTGATCTCATTGCAAATTTCATTTGCATTCTCCTAGCGGTTAATATTTTCACCATGCTTATTGATCATCCATCTCTGGTAAAACCCCTGTCTAACTCCTCTGTCCATTGCCCATTTAGCACCTATTTATACTTTTTGACCACTGAGTTTTGATAGTTCAACTACATACATATATATGTAAATAAAACAAATGCATGATAGAAGTTTGCTATAAGATACGACTTATGTGTATTCACATATCCTTTTTTAATAGTATATTTTGAAGGGCAGAACTTAAAGGTTTTGTTGGAGTTTGATTACCAAATTCACTTAAAGCATTATAGCTTCCATTTGGTTTCTTTAGATCCTTTACATTTCACATGCAATTCAGCTTCTAATGCCAGGTACACCTGCTGGGATTTTTATTAATATTCAGTTGAGTATATAGAGGCATTTGGGAAGGACAAGTGTGTTAATAATGCTGAGTGTTACAAACCATAGAACAGTATGTGATATATCCCAGCCATTTCATAATTTTAGGAAAAACGGTCCTCACATCATTTGATGTATTTACTCCTAAGAAATTCATAGTGTCTGGGCATTGTTGTGTGTTACATGGATTTTTATTTAAATGTTAATTATTTGTGGTTAATTATGAAGAAACACAGTTGGTTTTTGCATACTGGTCCTGTATCCCCAAATCTTGTTAAACTCTTTTACTCTAGTAAACTTTACATAAGTCTCATAAAATTTTACAAATAGAAAATTGTTTCAACATCAACAAGAACACTGTTATTTTTTTTTCCTTTCCAATCTGGATATGTTTTATTTTATTTCTCTTTCATGAATCACCAGAGGTGTTTGATTAAACTGTATTAGCTTGAATGTTTGCCATGATTTGGTTATGAATCTCTCCACCTATGCCCAGTGGACATTGGTATACACAGTGTTGTTTTTCTCATATGGCTATAGCTTCTGTCTGGTTAAGGAGTTGGATGAAATGTTGGCCTAGCATCTTTTTTCTGAAGTGTTTTTGTGCAAAATTGACATTATTTCTTATTGCCTCTCAGGCCATCAAGTCCTCAGTTTTCTTTGTAGAAAGATTTCTAATTGTGAATATAATATATTTAATACACAGAGAACTCTTCAGTTGTCGAGTTTTCCATGAGTGAAATTTAGTAGTTCATCTTCCAATAAGTTTGTCCATTTCCTGAGTGATTTGAATTTACTGACATAAACTTATTCAATGTTTCTGAACATTTCAAAGGAAACTTTTGTTTTCAGTGATTTTTCTCTATCGATTTTATGGTTTTGTATTTTATTTCCTTGGTGATCTTTATTTTCTGGCTTTTGCTCTCTTTGAGTTTATTTCTTTTTGTTTTGCTCATATTTTATAAGCACTTGCTAACCTGAAACTCTTCATTCTTAACATAGGCACCCAGAGTTATACATTTTCCCCAAAGTGCTGCTTTAGCTGTAGCTCACAGGGGTTGATACATTGGTTTTATTTTTATTCAATTAAAGTAGTTTCAGAAAATAGCTTAACAAAGTGACAAATAAATGAAAACAGAGGGCCTGAGGTAGGAAGGCTCATCACTACACTGACTAGTAAATACAGTGAGGGCAAGTTGAAGAGGATGGGCCAACTGGTAGCATACAGCTTAAACAATGAAAGATCTGTTAAACAGGAGAAAAACTCTACCAGGACATATTAGAAATTGACTAGGACACAATTATCTTAGCAAGTGCCAGCAAACGGTGAGAACTGGTTCACAATAAGGTAGAGAGGCAAATGAAAAGCATCCTGAGGTTGCATTTGGTTGTAGGAAAAAGAGAGAAGAAAAGGTAGAATGTTACAAAGTTGTAATGTTACCAGAGTTGGGAACATATAGAGTGACTTAGGGAATGTCATATTTTGCTAATGTTGTCCTCACTCTTGGAAAAATGAATGGAAAAGTAAACAGACTGATTTATCCATTGCCATAAAATAATATACAATAATCTAAAGGACTATACTATTGATACATATCATTTGTGTGGGTTTCAAAGAACAGACCCCAAGCAAGAAAACCCACTCCCAGAAGATACACTATGCTGTATGTATCACTCATGCATCATTCTTAAAGTTGCAACATGACTGACATAGGGAGCAGATTAATACTTGCCAGAGATGTGGAATACAAGGAGAGAGATGACTGGGACCATAAAAGGGTAAATGAGATTCTTGCTCCTGCAATGGTGGTCACATGATTTCACACACAATAAGACTGGATAGGAATAAACGTGCAGGAATGTGTGTGTGTGTGTAAAACTGGTGAGATCTGAATGAAGTCAATGGATTTCATCAGCGTCACTTACCTCTTTATGTTATTGCATGAAAAACTAGGGGTGGATGAGTAAAGTGTTTTGTAATCTATCCTCATGGTTATTTCTTATGACTACAAGTGGGCCTTCGGTTGTCTGAAAAGATTAAAGAAAATAAACAAACTATCCTAGAGTTATCAGGCAAAAAATCTGAATAAACTGTGGCATATCCACATTATGGACTACTATGCAGTCATAATATATGTATTTGTGTATACATATATATGTACATGTATGCATGTACATATATATACATACACACACAATGCAGTTATTTTTAATGTTAAAAAACAATGACTACTAAATTAGAATTAATAATTTCTTTAATAGAATTTGCATAAGACATTATTGGATCAGAAAACTAAGGCTCAGGAAAGTAAGTGTGATATGACTCCTTCCTTGTAAAACAATGTCAAAATTCCCCACATATTGTATGGATATCTGAATATACCAGCCCTTGTATGAGAATATGTGTATGTGCTATTTAACAATGAGGAAATATATGTGAATTTGCATCCTAGCTTGTTAATATGAATATCTTCACAAGGATAATGGATAACACAGACAGAAGAAAGAGATAGGGGAGGGAAAACCAAGAAAATTAAAAATGAGAAAAAATAACAAAGAACAAAATAACAGTATATACAATTTATATCATATATATCATATTGAAATAATCAATGTTTGTTTATATACAACTGTGTGTTCAATTTTCATGAACTTAAAAATTTTATTTTACATTTTATTATTAAGTATAATTTAAGTATAAGTATTATTAAGTATTATTAAGTAGCCATAAGCTGTTGGGACATCATTTATTTAGTATTCAGTTCACCTATTTAAAATATACAATGTAGTGGTTTTTTAGTATGTTTACAGAAGTTGATAGCCAGTTCTATAAGCAAGTATAAAACATTTCATCTCTTCCATAAGGACTCCCAGGCCCATTAATAGTGACTCTACATGCTCCCTCAAATCCCCTCCCCAGTTCTAGGGAACCCCTAGCTTACTTTCTGACTCTATCTCCTCTGTGTCATAAGAACAGGAGCATACAGCACCTGACTTTTCTGACTGGCTTCCTTCACCTAGCATGCCATCTCCAAGTCTTACTGTGTTGTAATATACTGAGACACCTCACTTTTCATCACCAAGTAATATTCCGCTTTACAGATGTAACACCTTCACAGATGTTACCTAGTCAGGTGCTGTGATCTTGCCCCATCTCTGTGTCGACCCTTGTACCTCATTTGCCACAGGTTGATATGTAGCTATAAAGCTCCACTAATCACCAGGCGGTCACATTATTGGTTTTTATTTTTTTTCTAGTTCCCTGAGGTACAAATTGTTCCACAGTCTGGTCCAGTTAAATTGAAACAGTAGAAGTTTTTGAAGCCAGGCTTTGAAGTCCATTCTGATGGCAGAGGGTGCTTAATACGTCTCTTTCCCTGGTTCTCTGAAACTAAGATACAACTTGACCTTAGGATGAAGTATACTAGCTTCCCCTTAGCTGTTTATCACCCAAATCTTTTTCTTTAATCCCCTTCCCCCATTTCTGCTTTAACACAGACTCTCCCTATGCACCCCAGGCTGGCTAAGATTTCAAGATCTTCCTGCCTCTGTCTTTGGAGTGCTAGCATTAAAGGTATACACCACTCTGTCTAGCTTGATAATATCCTTGTCCTCAACTTCTGTTTCAGATGAAGGTAATCCCCCAAGAGAGCTTTAGGATTTCAGATTCTTAATGAATAGCTCTCCCCTTAGACAAAAGCTTTGAGTGGTCCTTGTTAGCAGTGGACTGTGGCACAGGCCTTGTCTTCTCTGTTTACCTTTCTGAACATGGAATCTGTGCCCTGGAAATGCACAGTACCCCCACTGCTCTTGATCTTCCCAAACTGGGGTAGACTCTACCCCATGACTGAGAGCTGGGTGGATGGAGGAAGCTCCTGATTTGTCAGCTGTTCTCACTGGAAATTTGACCTCTGCAGCATCAAGGAGGTAGGAAAGGCTGGTCAGCCCCTTCTGATGAGATACCATATCTGTGGGCTGGGAGCTAAGGAAAGAAGGTGCTCGTTGTCCTGGTTGTGCTCATACCAAGAGTATCTGTGGAGAGGACTCTGATTCAAAGGAAGGTGAGAGCCAGCCATCAGCAACTGGCCACAGAATCCCGATCACACCATTTAGAAGTGTTTTCAATAAGTATTTCTTCATCTGTTGTGCGGTCTTAGAATAGTTTGTAGAACCTTCCAGTGGTTTGGTGAGAAGTTATTTGGAATTTGTTTGTTTTTGTTTTTATAGTACCCTAGTTTTGAGCAATTATGCTTGTTTCTGAGAATAGAGACCATAGCATTCTGTGGTCAGAAGACTGTGCCAACGGAAAGCCCTTGGTCCCATCACATAGTTTGAGCTTCAGTTTCTTTATCATAAATGACAATAATTGACAAGTCAGGTTACAGTGGCCCTGAGCTTACTCCCTCTTCTCCCTGTTTGAATCTCACTTTGAGAAATTACAGAGGTTCTAGCTGAATAAAGGTAACTGCCCAGTAATGTGTTGTAAGAATTTCAAGACTTCAGGAAAGTATTTTAAGTAAAATGAAGAATATATTTAGACACTATAAAAATGTCATCTTCAGGCCTAAATCAGGATTCTTTAGAAGTTTGACTCATGAGAAAACACAAACAAAATCAGAAACCAACGTGACTCGGGCTCTCTGTCCCTCCTTTCTCTCCTTTTCCTGTCTCACCCCCTCCTAATTCATTCTTCAACCCCTACATTTTGCTAACGTATGAGAAATATTCAATAGAAATCAAGGAATTAAAAATTAAAACAGCAACATTCGGAAAGTCTTTATAATGATTTTTAAAATGGGCGATAACCAGTAAACTCTCTGAGCTGTTTTATACAACAATCTAAGCCTTAAAATGATTTCCTTTTTTATTTATTAAGAAACCAAAACCTATTTCCAGAGTCATTCATTCATTCATTTATTCATTCACTTAATGAGCATGACTTAATACCTAGGAATTGAATGCTCCTTTTGCCAGGTACTTGGTTATGGGTCTGGGTTTTAAAAGATGAGATAGAATTTAAAGAGTGAGTCATCAGCATAATCCTTGCCAAACAAAAATCTATCATTGTGCTGTTTATTCAGGTTTCCAGAGCTTGTTTACCTTCTCATAGGATGGCCAGGAAGAGACATTGTACGTGAGACTTACTTTTGACTTCTCCTGGTAACATCTTTAGATCTAATCATTCACAAGTAGTATCTTGTTTCGTCTTTTCCTGCAGGTCATGTTGCATAATTACAATCACCTACAGTTGAACCTTGCCCTTCTATAATTTTTCCACCATTCTAAAAAGATCGAGAGGCAAAAAAAAAAAAAAAGATAGATTATAATCAAGTACAATGTAACTCACCCAGACACGCTTGTCCAATGAGGGGGTAAAGCTGCCGAACAAAAATCCCAACCTGAAAATCCTATTTGAAAACTAAAATGTCTTGTTTTGTTGGAAAATTGTGTGCATGCATACACTGCCTTTGAATAAAATCCACCCACCTTTTCCTCCCCTCTGGTCCCCTCCCTCATTCCCCCTATCACTCTGCCTTCCTGAGTTCATGTGCTCTTTAGTTAAACACACATTTTAAAGTCTGTTTAGTGTGCATGAGTGTAAGACTACGTGCTGGGGCACGGGTAGCCTGTCAGGGGCTCCATCCTTAAAGATAACTGACTCTTGCTCCCCAAGCAGGCATCGATTGCCAAAAGCCCCTTAGCAGGTAGCAGGGCTTCATAGACCCTCCCTGATCCATGCTGGGATTTGGATGGGCTTGATCTTATGCAGGTCTTATGCACCTAGTCACAGCCACTGAGAGCTCCTGTCAGCAGTGGCCTGTCATATCAGGGAAACAGTTTAGCCACAGGTAACTACTACCTTTGGTTCTTGTATTCTAACTCCTTTTTTATAAAGAAATCAGATACTCGAAGCGCAATTTTTTAAAAAATTACCTACCAACTAAAACAAAATGATTTTAATCTGAAAATAAGAGTGCTTTCTATAGTTTGATTGTGAGAGGACATCATGTTGATTATCAAAAGCAAACTGAACACATATGATGTATTAGGAAAGCATGTGCCCTGCTTTCAAGAAGCAAGTCTTAGACGCAAATAATGATCACGTAGGCTTGTTATCATAGAAGGTCTAAATGTGCCACTTGAGAGTGAAAAGAAAAATATGTGTCGTGTTGAGGGGTAGAAGAGGTTTCAGAAGGTAAACGACAGTGTTGTAGGTTAGTGAGAAAACCTACCCAAACACATTCCAGCCTCCTTCAGAGACCAGCAAAGAATTGCCCCTGGATAAGAACTGTGAACGGGGTGGTCAGGACGAGCCGGTAGAACCAGATGCAAACCCCAAACACCATGAAGAGTTGGGAGTTTGTTTTTAAAAGCCACAGTGGTGTTTTGAAACAAGGCTGAGTTATCAATGCTGTGTCTCAGATTATTCTGACACTGTTTATAAATTAGATTTTTTTTTTTTTAAATACCATGGGTGGGAGGGCAAGAAAGGGCTCAGGGGATGAAGGCACTTGCTGTCACACCTAATTAGGTTTAATCCCTGGGACCTACGTGGTGAAAGCAAACATCAGACTCATGCAGGTTGTTCTCTGAACTTCTTCATATATGTGCACTGTGGTCTACCTATACACACACACAGAGAGAGAGAGAGAGAGAGAGAGAGAGAGAGAGAGAGAGAGAGAGAGAGGGAGATTAAGTGAAAACATTTTTAGTGATCAAAAATATAGCAGGGACTGAAGAACAATACGATAGTCATTGTTATATTGTTATATTGTTATATTGGGCCA
Organism: Rhynchomys soricoides; assembly: GCA_019843965.1. NCBI lineage: Eukaryota > Metazoa > Chordata > Mammalia > Rodentia > Muridae > Rhynchomys > Rhynchomys soricoides. Next base: position 7,353,296 of record JADRCH010000033.1, read on the forward strand.
GGTGCCAGGAAACAAAGCAAAAATCAAAGGAGACAGCAGCTCCATAAACCTAAGACAGCAGAGAAGGAGAAGGATTAGAACTCAGAAACTGGTGTCAACAATAGAAGAAGCATGCATGCTGTTTTGAGAGTAAATTTTTGTATGCCGAGGAGATTGGCAAGGGCCCTAAACTGAGAAAAGAACAGAGAAAGAGGAGACTTGAGGACGAATGAAGGGTCGTTTGCCCAATCAATATTCACTGAGCACATGCTGTGTGTCAGGGCAGAGTGGGGTGTATAGTGTGAGAGTTATGTATAATTTTTAAAGTACTTGATGTGGAAGAGACTCTGTTCTCAATCTGTGTGACTCCAAAGGCAAAGCTGGAGCCAGAGAGTGGGAGTTAGGTAGGACGTAAAATAACTTTCTAATGAACAGAGACTTTGGCTCAGTGGTGAGAGCCCTGTCATGGGCGGCATTCAAGCAGAAGATGGTGATCTTCCAGGAACACTGAGGCAAGAGTTCTTCCTGGGGATGAGGGCTAGCCTAGCCTTTCTGAGAGTTCTCTTCAAGTCTCTCCTCTGATGGGGTAGTTTTGCAGATTCTATTATTAATCGGCGGTTTCTCTCAATTATTAAATAAATTACTCAGTCTGTCTGCCATTCAGTAAAAACTCACACACTTACATCTGTTATTCTTGAATTATTTTTGGTTAGGGCTCTTCTTCTTTATTAAAAAAAAAAAATTCTATCGAGTTAATGTTACCTTTAGAGATATTTTAGACTAGGGCGCCGCCGGGTAGATAGGGTTATAAATACCAGAGTGAGAATGGCTTTTCTTGTGCCTAATAATGTGGTGGTTTAGGACAAACAAGGAATGAACTGTCTTGGCTTGCAGATTATGATGTAGCTTCTATATGTTGCAGAGATTCAAAAATTTAAAAAAAAAAAGAAAAAGGAAATAAATCCCCAGAGAGGCTCACTCTGATCCTGCACGGTAAAGAAAAGAATACTTACACTAAGAAGCTTGCAGTCAGAAGCAGTTCCCTCTGGTACATTTTTAAGGGAGAAAGGCGAGGAAGGGAAGGGAAGGGAGACCTGTGGCGAGCCCTGGTCTGAGCTGTAGTTTAAGTCTTTTCCTTTCCTGGTGTCTTTTGAAACGTAAAATCCCACAACAAATAGCTCTGTAACGTATAACCGGGATGAAGCTTCCATTCCGATTGAAGCGCTTTGGTTTGCTTGGAGTCTTGCTATTTTCTGCATTTGTTTTGACTGCTCTCATCATTCAAGATTGACGTTTGGATGGGTGTGTAGGAGGGAGCAGCAGCAGCAGGCTTACAGCTTGCAGACAAAAAAAATCTGCCTTATCTGATGGCTATTATTGAAAATGCTAGGTGTAGCCTGGGCTGGGTAATGAAGGGGAGCGAGCGAGGGGGAGCAAGGAGCATGGTGCTGCATACTGATGAGTGTAGGAGTACTTGATAAAAAGAATTCTGGCTGCTGGCCGCGTGTTGCTCATTGTGGAGTACTCCAGCAGTCACAGAGAACGCAGAGCAGCCTAGGCTGACAGCTTGATATGCCTTCTTCTCCTGCCTGGTTTTGGGGGCTGTATGACGCACTGGTCGGTAGTAAAGATTAATATGTAAGAAATGTGCAGCTAGGATCAAGTCATACTCCACAGCCTGCCTGGCAAACTATGTTTTACTTCTGACTTTGCTCTCTCGCCGAGAACATTAATCTGTCAAGCTGGCGGGCTCCTTTGATAACAACTTTCCCAGGAGCATGATGTGGCAATGCCACCTCTCAGCCCAGGACTACCGCTATTACCCCGTGGATGGCTACTCCCTGCTAAAACGCTTTCCTCTTCACCCTCTTACAGGACCCAGATGCCCTGTGCAAACAGTGGGACAATGGTTGGAAAGCATTGGGCTACCTCAGTACGAGAACCACCTGGTGGCTAATGGATTTGACAGTGTACAGTTTATGGTAAGATGCTCTCTGTGTCCTCAGAGCTGCCTTTTGTCTGTCTTTGCTTCTTATGTGTCTTACATGGCTCAGAGGCAGCCTGGCTTGCACGGAAACGAATCAGCTTTAGATATGTAACTGCATCCGAAAATTGGATGCCTTTAGGACAGAACTTGCTGTGTGCATATAGACACTGACTAGGAAATGGGATCTATATGCATCCATTAGACATGTGTGTTTTATGAATCGGTGAGAGCACTATTTATAGGCTCTGAAAGAAGATTAACATTTATATTCTCCCTGTCATTCATTGTATGATTTTTTTTTTCTTTCCTATACATTTGAGATCTTAGCATACAATTAGATTTATACTGAGCTCGGGCTAAATCTGGATCCCGGAGACATGTTATTTCACTTGAATATTAGTATTTGTGATTAATTAGGGAGTCTGCTGTGTCGATGGTGTGAAGATCATTTTCCTGCTAATCATTCACTAAGCCATTTAAATCCTATGGATGACCCTTCATTAGCTAGCTGCTTCAGCCGGTCGCTTAGCTTAGCGAGAGCATGCTCTTCCTTCCACATGCTGGCTGAAGAGCGATGTTTTGTTACTTTAGGTGAAAAAGAAACACTTGGGTCAATTAGATGTCAGGGTATAGAAAGGGGCTGATGTACCAAATGCATCGATGTACATCTGAGTCCTGGTCTGTGTGCAGTCTAAACCCGGCATGTGCAAACTTCTCAGTGTACATATAGGTGAGGAGGAAGAGGAGGAGGAGGAGGAGAAGGAGGAGGAGGAGGAGAAGGAGGAGGAGGAGGAGAAGGAGGAGGAGGAGGAAGAGGAGGAGGAGGAAGAGGAGGATGGGAGGCGTGCAGATGACAATGTAGTTTTGTAATCATTCCTAGACCTACCCCGGTGCTCATCGGCTCCCCTTGTTAAGCTACATCATGGTTCTTCTCACCTTCCCTTGCTTTTAAGGTCCCATCGCACGTATCACCGATCCCTAAATTTAGGGAGACCTACATGTCACAAGCATGTAGCACACAAACGGCTCATAGATATCCTTAATCGTTCGTCTGAGATAAAATTCTGAGGCTGACACCTGCCACACATTCATAAACCACTGAGGGCTAGTGAGAGCTTTGCTGTTCTTTTTTCCAGATTGCTTTTCTCCAAAGTTGACTGAATTATTACAGCTTTGAGGGTTATTAAGATGGTTAAACTTCTACTCCCACAAGAATATGTGTATGCCTACAAGGTTGTTTTTTTAAAGAAAAAAAAAAAGAAAAGAAAGTGTGTAAATGTGGCCCATCATATGAGCATTAATCTATGCATATAACCCTTTAGGGGTATCTTGTTATTTGTTTTTATTAATGAGCTTTGCATTTCTTTTTCTTGGGTCCATCAGACAGTCACTGGTTTTACAGTCAAGACTCTGTGGGTGCTGAAATAGGACAGAAGTGGAAGTTGTTATAGCCCGGAGCTGGTTTAAGACTTACTTGGGGCAGCAAACTGAAGGCATTGATAATTATAGGAACTAGAAAACAAATTGAATATTGTTTCAGCATTACTTATGTTGACTGCACCTCTCTGCATAGCTACTCTTTCCCCCTGTCTCTACCTGAACTGGGGCACGTCATTCCCAAGCCCTGGTCCAAATCTATTCTGGTCTGTGAGAAGTTGGGTTTTAGATTCACTGAGTTAATCGTCCACACTGAAGGACTTTAATTCAGCTTAATTTTCCTCCGAGTATTAAACATTTATGAACAAATATAATCCCCCTTTGAACGTATTTAACTAGAAGGTAATCATTTTGGTTTTAAAAGAAGAATTTGAGGAAAGAGTGTGCAGAACAGTCATGTGTGAATTATGCACAAAATACATTTTAAAAAAATCCCTGAGCATCATGGGAAGATCAAAGTCTAATCCTAGATTGTGGCTTTACCTGTTTATTTCCAAGTAGTGTATGGAATCTTCCAGAAAATAAGATCACCTTGTTAACTCAGACATGCCAAGGACTCGCACCATAAGACAGAATCAAAAAGTAGCTTTGATTTGCTGTGTAACAGGATTAATTAACTGTAAAGATGAAGTAAATCATGAAATGGTGTCATCAATTAAATGGTGTCATCAATTAGTGTGTTGCATGGTTTCGTGCACCATTTGTTTGGTGCCAGTATTGTGAGAAAAAACTGTCTACCTTTATGATGATAGTCTGTTGATTGCCATAGGCTACTTAATGCTGAGCGTAAAGCACTCCATGGTTGGCCCACTTTAAGAAACAGATTTCATTAATGTAAAAATCTGTTAGATGCGTTCAGCTTCCATTCGGTATCAGGGTCTAGCTTTTGTTTTCCTTGTGGCACATTCTGACCTGCATTTATCCATTCTGTTGCCTAAGCAACAAGCACCACGGTTCCATTAACTATGATGTAGTGTAGGTCTTTTTAGAAGAAGACTGTAGACATCAAGAGGATATAATTAATGTTAGGTAAAATGTCATAGTACACCCATGCATGTACGGCTTTGGGAACATAGTCTGTGGATGAGTTAGTACACCCATGCATGTACGGCTTTGGAAACATAGTCTGTGGATGAGTTAACTTTAAAGGTCTGTATAAATAACTTTTGAAGAAAACATTTACTGAAGGCTTAATTTTTTTTGCTAAATATATTCTATGTACTCTTAAACATAAACACAATATATGGTTAATTTTTATCTAATGACAATCGTTAACTTTAGTAAAGATGACTTAATAGTGACTCCTGAACGTGGTTAGAGAAGGAAGCTCCTCCCCGTGTGCTTTTAACTCTTTATAGTCTTTCCCTCCTTCTTGGGCTCTTAGTGCTTACCCTTGATTCTATAGGTACAAGAATTGTTCTCTCTATCTTTAAAACAAAATTATAAGCTTTTGCTCTATGCCTTCATCTCATTTGTAGAACATCAAGGACACAGATTAGATCCAAAGCATCATTAAGAATATAAAAATCATAAGAATAAAAATATAGAAATTGGTGCGATTCAAGAAGAGCTACTACAGGACCTAAAGCCAGCTGAGACTTTGGGAAAGTCTCGTGTGTGTTCACATCACCAGCCCTCTCACCAGTCATGTGTCTGAAGTCTTCCCTAGTCCCGCCTTGCCTGTTTCCTCTACAGACATACATCACATCTGCTCTCTGCATTAGCACAATCTCCCTGCTCTTTGCCAGACCCAGGAATGCCGTGGGGGTCCTCTGAGCCTTGTGCACTTCTTCAGCCTTTGCAATGTATACAACATGACTAAGTTTTACTGTTACTTATCTTCCAACGAGGAGTTTAGGGATGTATCCATTGTTGTGCAGACTTGCTTGTTTTTCCCTTACTCTTATTTATTGTTGCTACCACCATCTTTCTTTTTCTGTCCAAGTCTGAAACCCTCTATTTCTTCTCCTATATCTTTGCTCCTTATGTCCTCTCCTGCTCCTCGGGAACTGTCATTTCCTTTCTCTCCCCTATACGTTTTTTTCTCAAAGGTCTCCCTGCCTAGTTTACATAACTTCCCTTAAGGACTCTACTCCATAGCAGTCTTTCCAAACTCACTTAGTGGTTGGATTTTGCAGCCATCGTTCTAGCGTTAGGGATTAAATTTCCACTTGGGTATACCCTGTCTTCTCAACTAGATTAGAAACTCAGCATGTCTGTTTTTCGTGTGACTTCCTTCCCTTTCTCACAACTCCTAATGTGATGCTATAGGCATAGAAATCCACTCGTAAAAACCACATACACAACAGATTGGCCCAGCTGGACCTCCAATCTCATTTATAAACTCAAAATCTTTTTGGCCAATGAGAATATGGAGCATTAGTTGTCTTATTCTGGTGTTGGGTCCTCTGTAAATATTTTCCATGTGCTAGGAAGTGTTAATTACTAGGGGTGTAATGATGAAAAGAACAGGACCCTTACCTCAGTCAGGGTGTACTATTGTCTCAAGTGTTTGCCTGCAGATCCCACTAACATTCCTTCATACACGTAGACTGTAAGACAGGAGTCTTGCCCCTCATCTTCTCCTACAATCAGCATCAATCAGCAGGTTTTCCTATATCAAATTCTAGTACATAATAGAAAATGCAAACAATCTGTTGGAGTTCAAAGTCAGGGAAAATGCAGAGAGTGATAGCATCTATCCTTCCTAAGCAATACTAGAGCTGATTGATGGTATGAAGACCATATTACAAAGCATTATTACTTGGAGGAGGACTGACTCAGAGCCTCTCTGGGCTCACTACCCAATGGTTCCATTTGTAAATTCTAAAGAGGAAGAGAATGAAATTGTATAATGCATCATTCCTTTAGCATCTCCTGTTGACCTATGGACTTGAGATGATTTGACCATTGTTAAAGGTTCAGGATGAAGGCTTTACAGGGTCCATTATAAAGGTAATACTGGAAACCACACACAAATTGGCATTTATGTGAACTTAAGTGGATAGCATTCATAAAGCTCTTACTGGAGGCCAAAGTGAGCAGTGCTTACACACTGAAGGAAACCCAAGGAGCTGTTGGAGGTTATAGAGGTGGACAAAAGATGCAAGCAAGAGAAGGCCGATAGGGACATATGTAAATGAAAATTTTCTCCCACGTTTGTGGTGCATGTTACATGCTAATGGACCTACAGATCTCTCCTCTGTTCCAGAACATTGCTGCAACAAGAGCTCCGTTTGTAGCCAGTCTGGCCAAAAACCTTTTAAGTCTTAGCAAACCACCATCCAAGTAAGAAGTTATACCTGTAAACAACAGAAATAACTTGGCCTTAGTGGCTAAGACTAATCATTCCATGATGACTTCTTACTTAACTATGTTTTCAGGCTAATCTAGGAAGCTCTTCTGATGCAAAGCTGTAAGAGAAAGGTGTCCATTTCCCCTGTCTTCCTGTATCTGCAGCAGGCTGGGCTCTGAGTTGAGTGTATGGCCCTATATTACAAAATCATCTAGAAGTTTCCAGACTCATTTAGAACAGACAGTAGTGGTAGACTCACTCTTATAAAAGTGGTTTGGTTTTTGGTTTTTTTTTTTTCAACCACTGACATTTAAAATCTGTTGATATCTAGCAGTCAGTGCCAAAGGGGAGCCATTCTTTATCTGGACAACAGCTAAATTACAAGTAAAAGAAGCTGCCACAGCATAGGGTTGGTAGGGGACAGAGAAATGCAGACTTCTCATCAGCATGGTCTTGTCTCCCTAATGATTTGGTTTACTTATGAAATATAGCAGCAATGCTGTTTGGGGTGAATGTGTTAATATTTTGAGCTGTCTAAAGGTGCAGGACAAAATGTTGGTGTCATAAGAGCTGTTGATTGTTCTTGTACATGCCACTTGCCTGGGAAAGAATACTGATTGCTTGTGCAGCACAGAAAGTCAGAAATGAGGGCATGTGCTGGACTGACCATGCTGAAAGCCTAACTCTCAGGGAGGATGTCAGCCATAGTTCCAATCTGGTGATGGAAAGGAGCCTTTTCCTCCATCTGGAAGTTACTCTGATTAAAAATTTCAGCATTAAAATATGTTGCTCCATTTTCTAATAATCCAGTAATGTAACTCCCATTACTAACTAATGTTCACATGAATTAGCCTCTAATTTAGTCATGGAGCACATTTGCATAATTTGATCTCTAGAATTGCTTCAAATGACCAGATATTTGGGGTGAGGAATATGCATCATGAGTCTAAAAACTTACTAAAGCTGCTGAGGTACAGACTAATTTTAAGAAATCCAGCTAGAATTATATTCCTCTCTGCTTTAAAAGAGCAGAGCTCCCAGGCAACTTGCTCAATGGTATGACCTCCACTTTCTCATTTCCTGGCAATGCCTTAACCTCTCCATAATCAAGCCTGTTTCTCAGCTTCCTACAGACCCTTTCAAGTCAGCCTTGTTTTACTCCTTGATAAATTTCCACTCGCATCATTTCTGTCTGGCCTCTCAGCTTGTGACACCCTCTGTCTCCACTCCTTACCCTCAGTCACTCCTTCTGGCCCTGACTTCAGGACACCACCCTACACTTTGCATCACCCTGGTCTCCTCCTTGTCCTCGTGCATCCATATGGGATCCTCTACTTTGCAGACATGCTCCGAGAGCCAAGTCTGTTTGCCTTGCTTTACCTCTTTATACCTGGTTTCCCCCACTTATTCTCTGAACATTTTCATATGCATGTGTGCATAAGAAGCATTTAGCACAGATCCTGCATAAAATGAATACCTAACAAATGTTAACTGCAATTGCAGCCCAGAGGGATCCTAGGCACACGTTTGCTCCCATCTATGGTGCTTAAATCCTTCAGAGGTTCTTACATGTGGGAAATGGTAAGATATTTCCAAAACTCCATAATGTGACTCTCATAGTTGGGAACCCTGCTGATCTGGGTCCAGCTAATTCTCCAGCGTTATCGATCTCTATTTATTTCTTCTCTATACAGTAGGGAACTGAATTGCGAGCTTTTCCTCCACTGCCTGGCCTTGCCCACACAACTCTCTGCCAAGAGGCATCTTTCTTCTCTCTTTTTTTTTTTCTCTTTTGGCTTAGTTCAGTTGTCACATCTTTTAGCTGTCAATTTTCTTCTGACTTCCTAGGTAGAATTTATGAACACCTGCTCTGTAGGACCCCTCCTTAAAATTTCCTTCTTTACCTCTATTATTTGTTTTGTTTTTTTTGTTTTGTTTTTTTGGCACATTTTGCTGTGTATTTTGTTGTGTCTGTGATAAAGTAACCTCTATTATTTGTTTATTATCCACTTATTCCCTATGCCCATCTCCTTCCACCACACTTAAATATTGGACCAGACTTTGGCCATCTGTGTGAAGGACCACGAGGTAAACCATTTAGTCTTTGCAAGACGTATGGTCTCTGTGAAAAAAACAATCTCTCTGTCTTTGTTGTTGCAGTAAAATAGCTGTAGATGATATGAATATGAATGAGTGTAGTTTTGTTCCAGTAAATTTTTATTTATTAAAACAGGCAGATTAATCATTGGGCCATAGTTTTCTGCCCTGCCCCACAGTTAGAAATTAGCTTTTACCCCGTGTCTCCGGATCTAGTGAAAGAAAGCAGAAGCAAGCAAGTAAGAAGGATGAGAAGAGAGGAAGGCATGGTCTGGGGGCAGACAGGCAACAGGCAGATGGTTACAGGAAAAGATTCTGATGGTCTGTTTGTTTTAAAGATAACCTGTGCTGAGGACAGTCAGGACAGGATCCAGCCTTCAGGACTCTGCCGGTGTTTTGCAGACTAGAGTATATTTTCAGCAAGTGAACTGAAGAGGCATGAGACAAAAAAACACAGCTGTACAGCAAGTCTGTCTTCCCTCGGTGTGTGGAGCTGCTTTCCCTTCCTTCTTCACCTGATTTTTCTCAAATCCATTTAAACATCATTTCCTCCAAAGAAATACTTTCTAACACTACCCTGTCTCTTGGGGCCATTCTCTCCCCTCCCAGTTAGCCACAGTACACCCATAGTGCCCTGCTTTTAGCCCTGTGCTAGTTCTCATGTTTCTTGGCCATTATTTTAATCTGTTCAGATCTGTTTCTACCCTAGAGAGTGAGTTTCTTAGAGGAATAGACTGGGTTTTATTTATATTTGTATTCCTAAAGCCTAGCACACTGCCTGGCCTATAGTAGCTTTTCAACATTGATGAATGGAAGGTTTGAGTATTATACAGTATTATACAGGTTTCTATAAATTAACCTGCACACTTCTTACATCTATTGGTATGCCCACTCTTATAAATGAAGAGAATGAGACTCAACAGAGTTTAAGAAAGCTTTTAGCAGAGCCAAGTTTACAAAGCCAAGCTCTCTGCGATAAAAATACCCTCTCTGACTTTAGTAAGGGTCTTCCCTGTCCCCTTCATCAAATGTTTCAGCTGAAGGCACCCAGGAACAACTGGCTCCACTCTCAAAGCTCTTCCTGTCCTCAATACTTTTGTTCTTCTCTTGGACTCTTTTCTCTAAGCACACCTTACCTGCCCAGCTCCCCCCCGACCCCCACCATTTCCTAAGAAGACCAGTGCTTTAACCAAGGCAGGGCCTGCATTATCAACAAAGGTATTCACCTTCGTTTCTATCCAGTTGCCTCAGAGTAAAGCAGTATGTCCAAGCTCAAGGTATCAACAGGGTTGATTCTACTGAGGGCTCTGAGGAAAGGCTATGTTCTGGGCCTGTTGCCTTGAATCTGGCCTCCTTACCCCTGTATTTTGACACTGGCTTCTGTGACTTCATATTTCTGTGCTCACATTTCTCTTCTTGTAAGGAGGGCAGTAACTTTAGGTTGCAGACCATCCTGATGACCTCATTTGATTTAATTATTTATTTAAAAACCCTATTTCCAAAATAAGATTACATTCTAAAGTGCTAGGGGTTAGGACTTCAACATACCAACTTGGGAATGACATGATTAAATTAGTAACAACTCTCAATAAGTGTATGCATATGAATCCTTTATTATTTTCCATATCACTAAGCATGGCTATGATAAACAAATAGTTGGTTAACTAAATTAAAGTCAAAAATCAAACCCAGTTCAATTTGAGGCCAACAGGAAAGTTTCCAGTTGTTGTGGGAACATCAGAGATAGGCAAACTCAGAAGGTGTGAATCGGGACAAATTAAAGAATGTGAGTGGTCTCTTGTTCTAGGGGAGATACTGAATCAGAAGAGTACAAAGAGGAAAGGTAACAGGAAGGAAGGAAAGAAGGAAGGAACAAACAAAGGAAGGGAGAAAAAACAAAGAAAGAAAGAAAGAAAGAAAGAAAGAAAGAAAGAAAGAAAGGAGAGAGAGAAAGAAAGAAAAGACAGAGAGAAAGAAAGAAAAGACAGAGACAGAGACAGAGACAGAGACAGTCAGATAGACAGACTTGGCCCAGACTTAGGAATGTTTCTCAACATACACAGTGTTACAGAAATACAAGAGAATTTCAAGTCAAGCTTGCCTTGGACTATAAAGCCTTCTGAGTTGGATGATTCATTTCATGCCTGCTGGGGATAGTGCATCTAGCAGCAGCAGTCCTCATGGAAGACATGATTTGTCCTCCAGTAGCACTTGTTTCTAAGGTGTAATGAGTCACCAGTGGCTATACACTGTCATCCAAAACAGTACCCAGGCGAGAGAGACAAAGTGACAATACCCCATAGATCACTGCAATCACCTCCCTACCCTCTTCCTAGATTCTGCAAGCTGGCTCTGTCTGCCATATGCATTGGAAACTATCTAGTCACTTAGGATCATGTCATTTAAAATAACATGGAGAAATAAGAGCCCTTGGGATGCTAGTTATAGATTATAGAGGTGTGTAAGGAGGAGAGAGAAGGAAATGACTGTTTATGACAGGTTTTCGAACATTGTTCATTGGTTTCTGTTGCTTCAGTCCACAGAGTTAAGTTTCAGGTTGTTTTGCTCTTATCTTCCTTTTATTGAGCAAAGTTGATCAAGATTTCCATGTAAAGACTTGTAGAACATCTGTGTTTATTGGCCAATGTGTATTTATATAGTTGGCAAGAAAAAAAGGGGGGTTGCTCTTCTAGATATTTGAAGGTGATCTTGGAATTCAAATTCTATATCAAGTTTACTTAATAAAATCCATAGTCCATGTCATTTAAATCAGAAAAGCCCAGTTCCACAAAGAGGAAGCTGAACATCTGGGTTTCACCAGACCTAAATGATGATATAGTCTGTCTGATTATCTGCTGCCCCAGAACAAAATTAATAAATACATCCATGATGGTAACATCAGTTCCAGATATCCTTCATCTTTCAAAAGGACAAAAGCAACAGATAATGTCGAGCAATGCAACCACTGAAGAACTGGATCAGTTTCAGTGAAGATCTGTTATAGAGTCAGAAAATGCAATGCCCAGTGTCCTGGTCATTATGACATTATGACATCATACTAAGTCATTATGTCATAGTAGAAAGAATAAAGCCATATTAAATTTGCATTATGCCTTATATATATTATCTAAATCTGAGTAACAGAAGAAATAGATTCTGTGTTTAGTTGCATCAGAAATGGTTTGGAAATAGGTAAACCTTCCTCTCTACAATCACTAAACAAGGTCAGATATAACCTATTTCTTTTCAAAACTCTCCTTTAGCTCCCTCCACCCATGGATCTGTCCTTTTATTATTTTTCCCTTTACACAAAAGGCTCTCACAAGAAACGTCTGTACTCCCTAGCTTGCCTTTCAGTTCAATAAGTCAGGCCTGATGACATCAGCTTCTGCCCTGATCCCGAAGTTATTCATAACCAATGACCAGCAGTGTATTGCTAACTGCTCAAATCCAATTCCGGCTTCCCAGTCCTTATTAACCTTATCTACCTTGATCTTTAATTCTCTTGACCACGGTTTCTCTCCTGAGTGTACATCACTTGGACATCTCCCATCCCAGTGCTGTACTTCTCTGTATCCTTTGTAAGCCTCCCTGTACCTGCCTGTACCACTAATGCTCTCTTGTCATTCAACCAACATGAAGCTTTCTGCCTGTCATAGAGTCTCATGGCTCCTAAAACTCAGTGCCTAAACTGGGGGATGATGACCTTTCCTATTAACCTTCTTTCATGGGGAGTAATTGAGTGGGTAAAATGTTGATGAGAAAGCAAGTCATATGGAGCTAGGAGGTGTTGGAAGCACAGAAACCTGGACATGAGCTCATTCCATAAAGCAGAAGCCATGTTCATTGGATGGGACAAGTAGCAGACATCTAGTAAAGGAAGTGCTACAAGCCAGATGATGGAAGCACAGAAGAAAGCCAGCAGTGAATAGATGATTCGTACAACAGTTGGAAATGAGAGAGACTGGAGAAGTGTTTGGGTATTGAATGGAACAATGAAGGAGAAGAAAGGTGGGGTGCTGGAGAAGAAAGAGGGATCAACTGAAAGAATGGTGGTGGAAGACTTGGGGTTCAGAGACAAGTAGGGGGATTTGGTCGTAGTAAGGATGTCTCTTCTCCAAGGCAAGACATGGAGGCTGGCCACTGGTTTGCATGGGAGCTGGGGAGAAGGCAGAACTGTGTTTCCTCTAATGCATTTTCTGGTGAGTTATACCAATAATAAGTAGGATTTGAGGATAGTTTAAAAGCTACCTCAGGACTAGAGATGTAGCTTAGTTGGTATAATTCTTGCCTGGCCCAAAGCCCTAGGTTCAGTCTCCAGCACTTCATAAAACTAGGTACACGTCATCCCAGTACTCAGGAGGTAGAGCAGAAAAATTGGTAGTTCAAAGTCATCCTGCAGTACATGATGATCCATCGAAGGATGGGGGACCCTATCAGAAAACAGGAAGAATTTGCCAAGAAAATGGGATAGCATTATAGGACCATCGTGAGTGCTTGTTTTTAGACCTGTAGTCATCAGGTTATATGGAAAGAGTAGAAGTCGGGAAGATAGCATGACACTTGGCACAGAATTGTCTCCATAGGCTGGCTCCTCATCTGCCTGGAGTGAGAATGTGGACTGGTCACTTCACCTTTGTGAGCATCATCCCTCTTGTGAAAATTTGAGATGGTCTTACCTAGTTTGCAAGGTGATGGTAAGAATTAGATTAAAACCAGCTGTGTGTGTCTAGCAGGTGATGAATCACAGTGAGAAGACAGTCTTCTTTTGATGAGCTGGCAAACCACTCTAGAATTGCTTATTAACCCGTGTAGCACACAGTGATGCAAACATGTTCTCACAAGCCTCTGTTGCTCTCACCCTTGGAGTATACTGGAAGCAAGGAGGAGGAGGGTTACCTGAGTTGTCCTAGGAACATCTAAACATCCATAACCTGCCTGCCTCAGTGACCTCACACCAATCAACTCTGAAGGCCACTGGGAAGCTGAATCAGCATATCCCATACCTTCTCACTGCAGACAGACCTTGATTGATGGGCTGTGTGCACACCTGGAGAAGGAAGCCACTGTGCTCATGACATTATAGTTGTCCAAGTCACTGGCAGAGTATTATAGGACACCCACAGAGCTAGATCTTATCTCGTTCTGACCCACACAGAAACACCCACTCATTAGAAAATGCCCTAACTATGGCTACTCAGATCATGATAATTTTACTTGAAAACTTTTTAATTTATCCATTTTGTTTTATGTGTATGAGTGTTTGCCTGAATGCATGTATGTACACCAAGTGCATGCCTGGTATCCAACTATCAGAAGAGGATATCAAATTCCCTGAAACTTGAATTATAGATCATTGTAAACTGTCATGTGTGTTCTAGGAAGTGAACCTGGATCCTTTGAACAACAAGGCTCTTAACCACTGAGCCAACTCCTCAGCCCCTATCATAATATTTATGAGAATATTTGAACACATAAGAATGTAGCAGTTCTTTCCCCCAAGGATTGATAATCTAAACTTGCATTCAAACTATTCATGTACTATAAAACATATTAAATATGTTATAGCATTTTAAAATATAAATCTATATTTCATATCTGCATTCTTAATCCTTCAGGGTATATTGACAACCTGAAGTTAAAAAAAAATAGAATTTTTTTTTGTAAAAGGTTCTTAGGAAAATCTTTTTTAATGGATTCTGGGAATGTTTATCCATTCATTCATAGGGGAATGAGAAGGCTTATCTATTCATTCATAGCGGAATGAACTCTGTACATACTCTATTCATCTACTGATGCTAATTGTGGAAGAGACTACAGAGAGGCATAATATAGTATCTGCTTAAAGACCCCACAGTCCACTCAGGAAACTAAGTGTAGCATATTTAACTGCTCAACAGCGATACACACTCAAGTAGTAATAAAAGTCAACAGTGTGTTTTTATGGCATACAATGTAACTATGGGAAGAATGGATGTTGTAAATCCATGACTGCGTATGTCTGGGAAGGAAGAGATGTCTGACATCTGGAGCACTCAGGGAAGGGTCTCTAATGGAAATGGGCTTGAATAGTGTTTGTGTAGACACAGAGGAATGGGGTGAATGATAAAAAAATGGAATGGAATCTTGAACAAATAAGGTTAAGATGTTGAGGTGCAGGTGGTATTTGAAAAACAGGGATCCTAGTCAGGTAACAATTCCAGGGTCATCTAATGCTTCTTTGAGTGAAAATGTTCCCTGCCTTGCAAAATCATGGTTCAGGTACTACACATGCACCATGTGGAGAGACAGCTTGCTGACCCATCACTGCCCCTAGATAAGCTTACCCGGAAGACATCACACACTAGCACTCCACATACTGAGGTAGCAAGAATGACGAGCAAGGTAACATCTGTCTGGGGCTGATTGGCTGGCTATTTCTAGCTATTTCTAGCTATTGCTGAGGAAAAGGAAGTTACTGGTTACATTAGGTGTCTGTCCCAAACAGAAGGTGTTAGTGAATGTTCTCATTACTGTGGCAAAATGCCTGAGGAAAACAACTTGAGGAAAGAAACTTTTACTTTGGCTCACAGTTTGAGGATCCAGTCCATGACACCAGGGAGGTTATGGCGACAGTAACTACTTACTTTGCATCTACAACTTGGAAGAAGAGAGCAGAGAATGCACACACTCAGTTTGCTTTCTTCCTTTTATGAAGTCCAGAATCCCAGGCCAAGGGATTGTGTCAATCACAGAGCAGGTCTTTCTTCGTCAATTAAACTAGTCTAAAATTAAACATGTCAAATACATGTTTCAAGTTCATAGTATCAACCAGTGTACCTACTATCCTACAGACTGAGGTTCTGTCTCAATGCTAGCAAAAAAAAAAAACCATTTTCAATAGCTCAGGCCTTTAGAGTATCCTGTGGTCCCTTTATACTGTTCTTCCTGTCCATCAGACCTTGTGTTCTTTTGGATACTCACTGAGCGCTAATAACACTAAACCAGAACGTTCTAAGAATGCAAATGAAGGCATCGTTGCTCTATGGCCACTTTCATATGCCAGATATTGTGGAAGGGCTTATGAATTCGGTCATGGTAGTGACAGTAACAAATATCTTAATCTTACTTCTACTCCAGGCACTACCATTCTATGTACTTTACATGTATTAGCTATTTGAATTATTTTAGCATGATAATATTCCGGGTCCATCTTCTCACAAAGCTTATGGTCTACTAGAGAAATAGACAAAAGCATGTGACTCCTTCAGCTTTGTAACTAATTGCAACTATAATTGGGGGACTTGGGCTAAGCTGAGCAACAGAAGTTAGATGCACATGAAGTCTTTAAAAAAACAAACTAGGCATATAAAACAGTGGCTTTTAATATGGCATCTTCATACAGATATACCACTTTGCCCTTGACAGATTGGAAAGATGTGCAGGCTGACAGGCTAAGCCACAGGGCAGCTTTTTTAGCAAGTGGAAATGCCTGCAATTAGCATGGAGGTGCAAAAGGTGACACATAGAGGGGAGTCAGGAGATGGGTTCAGCCTGGATACAGGAGCAAAAGTGAAAGGAAATCATCATGAGTTGGACTCTGCCTGTGAAACAGAGAATGGACATTACCTGCTGCATACCACCCTGAACTTGCCTGATTTTGAAAGCCAAGCAGGGTTTACTAGTCTAGTCTGGTTAGTACTTGGATGGAGACCAGCAGTCCATCCCTCTGTGCCTCTGCTTCTTTTTCCTGTATCCCCTCAGTTCCTGTTAGTCTTCAGGGTTTGGAAAGAGGATGCCTCAGGGGCTTCTCTTTTGTAACCTCTGCAGAACCTCCCAGGAGTACTGGATGTCCACTGACTGACTGGCTAACCATCAGCTGCAGTTGTAGGTGATTATCTGTGTGGCCTGACAAGGCCTAGAGTCCAGGGATGATAATTACGCTGGTGTCAGTGGGGACTTTTGATGTCAGGGATCCTGTTAGGAAGCATCTTATTGATACTAGTTCAGAAGACCTCTCTGTAGTGCAGAGAAAACAGTTTCCGCTAAAAGCTGTAATCAGCACTTCAACAAGTCTAGAGTTGAAGCCTAGATGGTAAATATTAAGGCTCCTGTGCTTCCTGTCATCCCACAACCAAGACAATGGCAGCCCTAAGTAAGGTCTTTTTTATGTCCATGTTCCCAGAAGACTCTTGGAAAAGAGAAGGCTGAGGGAGGTTGGCAAGAGGTGAATGAATGCCCATAGCTGGCTAATTATATGATTTATAACCTCAGCCTCTTCCAGAAGTTGGTTCAAGTAGACACAAGAACAATAGTGACAAGGACTTTCAGATAGCCACAGAATAGAGAACATTAAAAGAAATAAATTCTGAGCTAAAGCATATATAAATTTTAAATAGCAAAACCAGTGTACACATAAAATGTAAACAGCTTAGGGCATCTTCTCCCTATTCCCCAGTTTCACCCTCCAGAAGCAATATCTCAAAATGTCTACACCTTGTTCTTCTGGCAGCTTCTCCATGTGGCTTCCCCTGAGCTCTTGGCTTACCAACTTCCGGTGGTACTGACTCACTTCCTGGTATGAGAGATGAGGGCTTCTATCATCTCTTCCTTCCCAGCTGCCTCCATCCATGGCCCAGCTGCAGGATGAATCTCAGTGTACAAACACAGAGGCTGCAGGTAGACACTACCATGAAATTCTAGGGCCTTCATTGTCCGCTTCTCCAATCTTCACAGCATAATACTCAAGACCCAAGCAATGCCTGTCCTCCATGATGGCAAAGTCCTCATTGTCCAGAGTGTCCCTGCCTCTGTGCCACTCATGAAGTGGAGGAACCCTCATCAAAAAGAAATGTTCTCTGCTTGCCTCTGCTGAAACCAGGCATTGGTAAAAATGACAGTCTGTTACTGCCTTTCAGATGTCTGATCTAGGAACATGGAAATCACCTTAAAGCTTGCCATTTACTTATTTTAAAAATTTGATTGTTCAATTTTCATTTATTTATTTATTTATTACACTCCAGGTTTTATTCCCCCACCCCGTCCACATCCCATATCTCCTCCCCACCCTCCTGTCTCCACGAGGCTGTCCCTACTCTGCACCCCCCACCACCCACCTTATCTGACCTCTAAACTCCCTGGGGCCTCCAGTCTCTTGAGGGTTAAGTGCATCATCCCTGATTGAACCCAGACCTGGCAGTCCTCTGCTGTACATGTGTTGAGGGCCTCCTATTAGCTGGTGGATGCTGCCTGGTTGGGGGTCCAGTGTGTGAGGGATCTCGGGGGTCCAGGTTAATTGACACTGCTGGTCCTTTTGTTTTCCTTCTCTTTCTTTCTTTTTTTTTTTTTCTTTTATTGGATATTTCCTTTACTTATATTTCAAATATTATCCCCTTTCCTGGTTTCCCCTCCAGAAACCTCCATCCCACCCTCCCTCCCCCTGATTCTATGAGGGTGCTCCCCCACCCATCCACTTACTCACTCCCAACTCCCCGACATATCATTCCCCTACACTGGGACATCAAGCCTTCGCAAGACCAAGAGCCTCTTGTGCCACTGATGCCAGACAAGGCACCCTCTGCTACATAAGCAGCTGGAGCCATGGGCCCCTCCATGTGTACTCTTTGGTAGGTGGATTAGTCACTGGGAGCTCTGGGGGGTCTGGGATGGTTGATATTGTTCTTCCTATGGGGTTGCAAACCCCTTCAGCTCTGTCGTTTTTGCCATTATTTTATCCATAAAGTTCCTACAGCTTCTATCATACTGTTTTTCTGGTTATACTTTTGTATAGAGACCCCTCAAGAGACCCTTGTAGGAGGCCGGACTTCTCTGAGCCTGCCAGTGAGTGTGATTCTGAAACTCTCCCTGGCATTACTCTTTTCATTTGACTTCATCGTTTTGTTTTGGTTTTTCTGTGCTTTTCTTCATTTTGTTTCTGGTTTTTTTTTTTTTTTTTTTAATTCAAGTAGCTTTATTAAAGGGGGGAGGATCAGTCAAGAAATACACAGAGTTGAACTTTAAGTCCTTTGAATCTAAACATGCCAAAGTTCTTCCCCCCAAAGTTAGTTTTTGACACTGTGGCTTAGTATGTGGTTCCAGGCTGAACCTGAGTTGTCTTGGCTGAACTTGATGTGATGGATGGACAATGCAACGCTGTCAGATCCTTTACTCTTGCCCATTTTCTTCTCTGGAAGTGTCAAGATGTTTTTTTGTTTGGTTGGTTTTTGGTTTGGTTTGGTTTGGTTTGGTTTGTTTTAATCTCCACATTCTTGTATATCACTAGGATGCAAGCAGCTGCCTTTTCCATCTTTCTTTGCTCTTCATAGGTGCTTTAAGCATAAAGATGTAATTTTAAAAGTTTCTCTTCTGTTGCTTCTTTGACCATTTCTCTTCCGCCCCCTTTTATATGAGGGTTTTTTTTTTTTTTTTGAGATATTAGGCTTCTTTAATCACTCCCTTTAGCTTGCATTTGCCATCTTTAAAGATATATTTATTTTTATCTATGTGTGTGTGAGAGCACATGTATGCACGAGCACATGTGTGTGTCTTTGTGTGTGAGTGACAGTGACATGGGTGATAGAGAGGGTGTTGGCTTCCCCATGAGCTAGAGTTAAAAACCCACTGTGAACTTTGTAATGTGGGTTCAGGAGACTGAGCTTGTACCATGTGGAAAAGCAGCAGGTGGAGATTATGGTATCCCCTTTCCTTCCTTCCTTTCGTCCTTCCATCCTTCCTTCCTGCCTTCCTTAACCACTGAGCCACTTCCTCAGCCCCTTGCTATTTCTTTTTATTTTCATTTTATTTCTTAGGAGTTTGCTTATAATCACTTAATTGAATATTACAAAGGCACTAAGAGAACCAGAAAATTAACAGTGGCCTCAAACCCGTGAGCATCCTGAACTGCCCTAGAACCACATCATCCCAGGTAGCCACCACCAGCTGCGTAAATTACTATTCCAACTCCAAGTAACTGAAAAGTCAATTCCTTCACCACATTTGCCACATTTTCAAGTATTCAGTAGTCAGCTTCATGTGGCATGGGACCAGTGGCTGACCAGTGGCTGCCCAGGCAACATAAATGGGATGTAACTAGCCCAGTGTGGTGACGGATATCTGTAATGCTGGGACTGAAAGGGCTGGGCTAGAGGATGTCAACTTCAAGGCGAGCCTGGGAGATTGAGCAAGACCATGTACGAAGGCAGGGGTGAGTGGTGGGGAGGCAAGACAGGGACGAAAAGGGAGAAGGAGAAGAAGAAAAGAACAGAGAGGAGGAGAGAAGAGGGGGGAGGGAGGGAGGGAGGGAGGGAGAAAGGAAGGAAGGGAGGAAGGAGAGAAGGACAGATGGAAGGATAGAAGGACGAAAGGAAGGAGAACCATAATCTCCAGCTTCACAAAGCTCTCTATTTTCTGTTCCTTTCTCTGGACACACTTTTCTTTTTTCCTGTTGTGAGCCATGAAGCACTGTAGGCTTTGTGTTTATTGTGGAATTCTTGGCTTATTTCTAGAGTTAGTTGTTTCTATTATGCTTTGCTTCTAACTTTGTTTTGGTCAGTCATGTTCCACTCTCTGGCAATGAGGGGTTTTCTGTTCATATTTTAGAGTCAATGGAAAAACAATCTGGAATCCCTATTCACAGCACAGTTTTGACTTCCAGGCTTCATGTTACAGAACACTATATGTCCACGTAATAACCAGGGCACCCCAGATCCCACTGTGTTGGCTGCTCTAGATTGCCCTGCCCAGGAGGACCTTATAAGTGTTTGAAAAAAAATAAGCTTCTTTTTCATTTTGACAAGAAAAGATAGTTGTCTAACCTCTCTCTCTCTCTCTCTCTCTCTCTCTCTCTCTCTCTCTGTGTGTGTGTGTGTGTGTGTGTGTGTGTGTATGTGTGTGTCTGCGTGCGCGCACGCGTGTAGGGATGTTAGAGGCTAGAGACCGGTAGAAAAGCAACTACTAGAATCACAGACTTCGAAATTTATTTCCATCTTAGCTCCACTTCCCAAGTTCTTCCTCTGGCCTGTCTTCATCTTCTCAGACTGAAGCTCCAGTGGGCAAACCCAGATGCTTGCAAACACCTCAGTTCTGGGTTGCGTCTATCCTGCTGCTTGGGCCATCATTTCTCCTTTCTTCCTGACAGGAAATGCAGTCAGATCTCTCCTACCCATGTTGTCTTTCTTACTGTTACCTTCACTGCTAGAAAATCATGACATTCTTTTTCAGCTTCTCTCCAAATCTGTAGAAGAAAACAAGTAGACAAACCATTGGGTCCAGTACCCACATTCAAATAGAGGCTAGGGCTTCTTTACTCTTTAAAGTATACTCTGAAAGGGAAAAATGGCTATTCATGGGAAGCAGAGGTAATGTGTTCAAGCCCGGGTTCCTCGAGGCCCAACTATTATTTTTCTCAAACAGAAGTAGCACAGTGTGATGGTTAAGACATAGATTCCACCAGAATTCAAATCCCAGCCCAGCTTTTACAAGCTTGTTACCTTGAGCCAGGTATTCTGTATCTCTGTGCCTCAGCTTGTGTATATAAAAAGCAGATAAGATACAAACCATATGCTTTTCCCTCACCCACTAGGCTGAAGTGGGATTTATATGAGCCCATCCCCACATATCATAGGGACATCACTTAAGCAATGCTTAAGCATCTCTTGCTGATCACCACTGCTGTAGGATGCACAAGAAGGGAGACAGGGGTGCAGTCCAGAGGTCCTTAGGCATCTTCTTAGATAGTTTTCTATCATTTCTTCTTGCTTTGCAGTCCTAAAGGAGGTAGTGGCATAGATTCACCCAGAAAAAGACCAGAGAACCACTCTAATCATGGTTGTAGACAAGCAACACAGTTTCTGTAGCAACCCCCTACATCAATGGAAAGTTACAAGACCAGCATTGCTGTGACCTGAACAAATACAAGAGGCTTCTGTAAAAGCACAGTGGGAGGATTTGCTGGAGGCCCAGGGTGTTTCTGTGTGATGACAGGGCAAGCACTGAGTACTGAGGTGAGACCATGGGCATGTGGCAGCAGGATATCACGTATGAGCCATGGGCTCAGGCATGTGGTAACAGAACATCACATACTTAGAGCTATGCAAAACTGAAAACGATGAAAAAGCAGACCATAATAATCTGTGATTCTGGATAAATTTCAGGAGGTAATTTTAGCTCTGAACCCCATTTGAAATGCCATTCCTCAACTAAAATGTTTTGTTAAACATTTTAATCTACCTTACACACTGTGAGTGTCTGTCCCATGTACTGTATTTTCCTGGGTCAAACAATGGTTCACAGCTTTTTGAAGTAGATATTCATAACTCCTGCCCATCACAAACCTATGTCTGGTAGCATCATTTTGTTTCCCATGTAGATTTATTATTATTATTATTATTATTATTATTATTATTATTATTATTAAGCTTTAAGCACCCCCACTACTGTTTTTACCCCTACACTCCTTGCCTTCCACAACTCACCCTTCAAAATGACATCATCTTTTCTTAGTGCTCTGCTTAGCTTAACCTCTCAATCAATTACTGTATATAGAATTCACCACTACTTTTTATAAGTCTTCCTCTTTCTGCCTATTTCAGTTTTCTAACCAATGCAGTCTCTACTTGCCAATGTACCTTCTCCTGAACCCCCTCCTTTCCTGGCTGCATTCTCCTCAACACCCCCCTAAGGTTCTTCCCCTCCCCTCCCTCTGAAACCTCCAGAGAGGCCCACATTTCACCTCCTCCTCCTCCCAGCCCCAACAGGAGTTGCAGTTCAGCATCTTTGCTTCCCACCAACATTTTCTGTTGCTATGGAAACTGAGCGGCAGTGCTGGAAGGAGGGGGAGTCTTGGAGTGCAGTCACTGCTGGTCTGGGTGTAGGAGGAGATGGTAGGCAGCTGGGGTAGGGGGAGAAGAAGGAGAGAAGAACCTAGAAAACTCAAGAACAGACACCAACAGATAATGCTGGGGAAAAGGAATCTCTCTCTCTCTCTCTCTCTCTCTCTCTCTCTGTGTGTGTGTGTGTGTGTGTGTGGTGTATGGTGTGTGAGCGTGTGCGCCTCTTTCCTTCTGTCTCTCTACCTCTCAGCTCAAGAGGATGGGGAGAGCAGCCCAGAGCAGCTGCAATGCTCCGATGGCTGAACAGAAGGAGGCTGAGTGGGCGGCCCCTGTGGTGATGGAGCCTGGTTCCCAGGCTGCTCATAATCTGTCCTTAATTCGCCACTGAGGAAGTTAACTTTATGCAGCTAAGAAAAAGGAAGGACTCAGGGGAGCCATCCTCACAGAAAATAAATATGTTCTCATTACAAATGAAGTAACAATAATTTACAGTCTCCGAAGATGAAGAGACAGCGAGACATGGCCTGTTTCTAATAAAAAGTTTAAGCTAAAAACTATGGTATAAAGCTTCCCATCAATGGTGACTGTGTGGGAAACAAGAAGGCACTAGGAAGGACAGAAGAGTTTGTTTAGCTGAGCAAACTAGGAACCTCAGACTGTCAAATAAAGGCAAAGAGAAAGACTTGTCTGATATTATAGGCAGAATGGAGCCAGAGGGCAGAGTTGGCTGAAAATTAAAACCAAATTGTTACCAGTTGTTACTGTTAACGGTCAATCACAACTGGCAGAAAAACAAACAAACAAACAAAAACCTCAGCAAGAAGTCAAAAAGCTCAACTTCAGGGACCCATGAAATCCTACACATTGTAGTCAATCATTCCAAATACAAGTTTGTTGACGGTTTGTGCGTTAGAGATGATACTACCCCAGCCGGTTGAAAGCACACTATGAAAGCAAGGCTGATGAGCAGTGAATGGCCACTGGTACTGCGTAACTCCTAGGCAGACAGAAGAGACAGACCCATGGACAAATCATCACTAAGGACAGAATTACGCATTATCAGCACAGGTGTACTTCAAATGCAGAAAGTGGTGTTACGAAGGGCTGACTTTACAAACTGCAGGAATAAAGGACTGTCTCCCGGAAGCAGCCTCTAACCAGTCATTTAAGTGTGTGTTTAAAGTGTTCCAACAGACATGAAGACCATGGTAGAACATTCAGAAGGTAGACCTATTACCACAGGCTCTGTGTGTGACAGCAATGGGAGGGGCACGGGAAGTAAAGTTAGAAAGATAATTTTGGACTAGCACCTCAAGTGCTCTCTTACAAGGTTTGAATAATTCGGTATAAGATGCTGGGAGTAGCAGAACAGCCTGAGAAGATTTTTCACACTAATATTCCTGCTTTGGGGGATGGGTGGGAATGAAGGCCTATGAGCAGGCTTTTGGAGAACCTTGCCAGCTGTGGGGACGGACAAGAGGAGGAAATCGAGATTGTGGCACAGAGATGGATAAAACGTGGTGATGTTTGTCTGTGAGAATGTCATAAAGAGAGGTATCAAGGATGTATAAGACTTAACAGCCTAAGCAAGTAAAAATTCCTTTTTACAGAAATATGCATGATGCCACCTAATCTGGATTCACATGCTATTTCTTCAAGAGCTATGGGGGTGGGTCAATTAAATTTTACTCTACCAGCCTCCCTACCAAATGGTTCATAAATATAAAATATGTTGTCTTCCATGTTTCATAAAGCAAAATCGTATGTCAAGACTAAAGTGCAGCAAGTCACCAGACATTATTTTTAAAATTTCCGCGTACATGACAAGCATCAGGGTGCCTTTGCGGCCACTTGAATCCATTATGCTATTGAAAATGGCAGAGAGCATAGAAACGGACATTGAAATCCCAAAATCAAGGATACAGGATGACTGTGTCCCTTTCAAATTCACTGTAAATAACATTTCAGAGTCAATAAGGAATCTGCCCATTCCTTGTGGCTTATTCACAGGCTAGATGAACTGTCATCCTGTTATTTTGAGCACTGGTAATTTTAACAGTTTCACTTTTTTTTTTTTTTTTGATGTAGTCATCCTTTAAAAATCTCAGTGAAATGCAGGGCAGCTTTTCTTTGCTGGGAGATTAATGTCCAAGACAGCGTTAAGTATTTGGAAGGCAGTGTCTTCCCTAAGTAACAAAGCAGTGCCCGGCTCCCTATCCCAGAGTCATTTACATATTACATTTACATCCCATATGCAGAGTCATTTACAAGCCTTACTCGGGTTTGTCAGTTCTGGAAGAACGACAGCAAGGCAGAAGATATACACAGGAGGATAGGCACAGGAGAAGTATCTTTGGGCTTCTCCATCCCTGTTTTGGTTCTGAACTTGAGCATAATTCCAACAGTCCACAGCTGGGTCACTGCCTCTGGACCTCAGGCCTGAGCCTTGGCCTACTCTTAAGATCAAACCAAACCTAATAAGCTATGTGTCTGCGGCTGCTCACCAAATAATTCCTGCAGCTCACGGGTCCTGCTGTGCTACCCAAGTTCTGTTTGATTGGCAGGTCCTCCATCCTTCCCCTACCTCAGTCCCGACCTACCCCCCCACAGTGCACACATACAACTTAAATCGTTTTTTTATTGCAAAAGTCTTTTTCAAACAATGGATTTTGATCACATTTTCTCTTCCCCCAATTCCTTGTAGATCCTCTCTACCCACCCAACTTTATATGCAAAAACATATATAACCAAACAAAAAACTAAAATAAACAAGACCAGTTTTGGTTTTTGGTTTTTGGTTTTTTGTTTTGTTTTGTTTTTTGTTTTTTTTTAATGCTCAAGCAAAGCAAAATAAGACAAAAAGATTTCAAAAATACCATTGAGTTGGTTTTGTGTTTGACCAACTACTGTTGGGCCTTGGGCCAACTTCAAGGTATGGTTGCTATAACCGGTAAGACCCCATTGGAGAACACTGATTTTTCCTTTGCCAATGGCTATCAATTGCAGATAGCTTCTTGGTTAGGGGATATGAACCTGTGTCCTCTTCTTTCCAACCTAGGACCCCTTCTGGTTTCAACCTGTGCATGTGCATGCTGCCACAGTCTCTGTGAGTTCATATTATACCTTACTTTTTTAGCCAAAGTTTTGCCCAATGGTTTACTTTGGGCTAGATGACTAAGGCCTGATACCTATTGTCAGACTTAGGGCCTTCTGTCTGCAGGCTTGCAGATAGCCTAACTCAGAGCACCTAGGCTGTGTGGGAGGGAACATGAATCCCATGCAGCCTTGAGTACTTCTTTGTCTTGGAGGGATGCTTCCTGTTGAAGTAGCTGCTGTGCCCTGCTTTTGTTCTATGCCTCTTGAGCGTTGACATACCTCAGAGCATAGCACCTTTCATCACTACTGCATTTCTATCTGTCCCTCCGTACTTGTTCTATCCCAGTAGGAGGGAGACCCACTTTCCTGGCCCTAAAATGGTCCCATCTGTCTCATCCTGCTGCAGCAGCTGATCGTGCCCAGAAGAATTGGACATGGAGTGTTCTGCTCTTTAGCTCTCTCCATGCTCCGAGTCAGAGTGGCCCCGTTCCCTGGGATAGTCTATTTTTGATGTTTCAGTAACCTCTCCTTGAATCTATCGAGACTTGCTACTACCAAATTCTACTTCTCTCAGGTCTCAGAGCCTTTCTAGTCTCCTTGGATTCTGTCTCTATACTCCGTTTCCCTCCACAGTGGCAGGATTGGATTACTTCCACCCAACAGACTGGAAATTTTCTCATAATGCCAGACCATGGGCTGGTATTAAATAGCTGAGAACCAGGTCAGAAAATCAAGTGCTGAGGATTTATTTCAACTGACTTGAGAGGAATGTACAGATGAGCAAGCCAGTTCCTGTTTATTGACTGGAATTCCTGGAGCCATTCAAACAGGTTCAGATCAGCTGTCAGTGTGGCTAAGGTCTCCACCTCAATTCTACGTGGGCATAACAGCATCCCAACAAGAAGTAATGAGTGCTCACATGAATGCTTCCTACTGCACTGCCTGGAAGTCTGACTCAGAATCTTGGGCAACTCATTCGTGGTCCTGTGTCCTAATTTCACTAACCATGAAGCCCAAACAGATACTAAGGATGCTGTGTCTTTATGGCCAGACACATGCTATTTATAGAATATTAGCCTTTGAATATGCATTTTTGCAATCATGGCAATACATAGATTCTAATTAGTCCCAAGACACAGGGAAGAATTATGCACATTTGATAGATGAAGAAACTGATACAGAGAAGTTAAGTGACTAGCCCAAGGTCATTCAGCCAGCCTGTTGAAGGACTTGGAACTTCTATGTAAGTGTTGCTCATTTTCAGTTTTCAGCATACGGTTCACTCATAGAATCTTTTATGGTACATTTTACAATGTCTTTTCAAATAAGGTGTGTTCATTCCTATCTCAGCGATAGATGATTTTGTCTTATAAAAGGAAATATGATCTGTGGAGGGAAATAGAAAATTTGGTAAAAGGTAGAGTCCCCTCAGTCCTCCTAATGAGAGAAGCTCAGAATAGACTAAGAGACCTACAAGGCACTCAGCAACCCTGCAAGGCACCCAGCACCCCTGCAAGACCCCTGTAGACCCATTGCCATGTCTACAAGGTTTCTAGAGGCAAAGAAAGCGGGTCAACCATTTCCAAGATTCTGTAGATCTTTGTGCAGCCAACTTTCTAGCACATTTATTAGTTTGATGTTACCAATGTCACAGAGGGAAATGATTCTGTACTAGAAGCAGCCCTTTCCAAGGGATGTCTTGTACTGAAAAGAAACACTCCACTGGTCCAAGCATCATACACTCTGATTCTAAGGTTTTCCTCCCTGGAAACAGAGAGCTACTTGGCTTTTCCTTTCTTAAAAACTGAGAAATGATGACAGTCTGTCTGGAACACTGTAACCATCTCAGAATGTAGAAATCCTGGGATCACCGGTGACAGCTTTTAAAAAAGAATTTGGCAAGAGAGAAAAGCCCCTGACAATAGGATGGTGTGAGGTTTCCCCAGAGAGTCCAGTTGCCTTCACATCTCAGTGAGCACCTCCTACAAGGATCCCCTCCTTTCCACATCCACCACATTCAGCACGCCAAGCTCAATGTGCTGTTTCCCAGGCAAATTATCCAGCCTACTGAGGTGCCTATGGGCTCTCTGAGGGTGCTTGGAGAAAGATACATCCTTCAACCAAGAGCTGAAATCCTACCTCAAGACATAACTTCTTACAACCCATGCCAAGTATATGGGTTCTATGCTCTAGTCACCCCCAAAGGTTAGGGGGTTTTGGTTTTTTT
>JADRCH010000033.1:7381569-7394758 GCA_019843965.1 Rhynchomys soricoides
GTGGGGCATGTAGCCTGGAGGTGGGGCATGTAGCCTGGAGGTGGGGCGGCAGATGAGAGCAATTGCTACAGAGGCCTGGCCACCTGAGTTTCATCTCCACAACCCACAGTGGAAGGAAACTAACTCCAGAAAGTTGCCCCCTGACCTCCACATGTGTGTCATGGCACACATGAGCCCACACTCAGATGCACACATCACACACACTCACACTGATATACATAATAATAATAATAATAACTAAAATTGTAGTTATTATCTACAATTACTTATCATCTATTATATGAGCATTTAAAGTAATCGTACTTCTGAATGATGAGGTAAATGTAGCTTTATTTTCATGCCCCACAGGAATATTAGAAATCTGTTACTTAATGCAATAGCTACTATCACAATCACTCAGAAAAGCCATGCATTAAATTTATCTATAAATGGAGATCAGTTAAGTCAGAGCTGTAAGGTGTGAAGCTAAGACATAGCATTTTATTCAAAGAAAAATGATGTACACTGTTCTCTTCTCTAGTTGGATTGTTGTCACCATAGATTCCCCACCCCCACCCCGCAGGTAAAACAAGCAGAAAGCACATAATTTCCTGTTAAGAAGAGAAAATATTTGGATTTTGATTCATGAAAGGTGCAAGACCATAACATTTCTTTGCTGTGACATTTCTTTATGCTGTAAAAAATAAAATAAAATATGAATGCTTTTCATGTGTGAGTTTGTGATAGATCGATGTCGTTGCACCGTATATGTACCCTGTTTTAAATAACCTATTGAAGTGAGGCCACACAAATTATGAGAAGAATCTGATTGGCCCAACTACATTATCTCTCGATGTCTTCAGCTTGAGCCTGCCTGAAGAAAAAGCATACAAACATTTCCTGCCCCAGTGTGCATTAAGAAGCAGCCAGCCTTCCTGAGGTCCTCAAACGTGCTTCCCTAGTACTTGATTTAATATGGGATGTGAAGTCAAAGATTCTAAATGAATGCAATATTGTATCAAAGTTACGAAACTGCATGAACCTCTCAAGCTGTTTTGAGAGCCGGAGCCATCAGCATGGACATCCCTGAGATATGATTTCAATAAATAGTTGTTCTATCTCTAATGGGCTGTTAAGCAGGAAACACAACCACTCATTTCTGTTTGGTCATCTCAGTGGTCTAGCTGAGCCGAAAACCTCCATCCATAACAATCTCCCCACAGTCCGAGAAGCTTCAGCTTCAGCTACCAGCTCATAGAATATTAGGTGATTTCTCTTCATTCTGTGATTTAAGAAGGTAATAAAGAGCCCCTGATCTGTCAGTTCTCATCAGGAAAAGAGCAGCAGCTGTAAAAACACCACCGTGTGCCTTTGATCATGCTAATAAGTTGTTTAGCTACTGACTAGCAAAACCACTTTCTCTATGATTACTCTTCCCAAAACCACCTGTGCGATGTTGGGTGCTAAGCTCAATGCTTGTCTGTCTTGTCTGTACTTGTCCTTACATAGTGTGGCTTTCTAATATAATAATAACACCACCCAAAGTGTGACAACTTCATAATTTCTTCTGACCACTAAAATATTAGGAGATAATTTGCTGGACACACTATATTTAATATCCACAGACTATGACCAAATGGTACATAACTAACTACATCCTGAGAATGATGAATATGTTTTACTCCTGGCCTCATTTGCCCCATCTATGTGCTCTGACTATGATTTCACTGTTAGAGAAATCCTGACTACCAGAACTCACTACAGTGATAGACATGCTGGAAATCGGTCTTATCCAGTACTGCAGCCACCAGCCAGGTTAGCCAGAAAGTATGTGGGTTCAGGGCTGAAAAGAACTGACTGGAGTGGGCAACTAGGGGTCAATCTTAACGTTTGGTAGAGGAGTCTGTGGTGCTCATGCTCATTATGGGGGTGCAGAGGAGTAGGTGGGTGGGAGAGAATGATGTAATGGGGTGAGGAGAGAGAGGGGGGATGCACTGGAATAGGTGATTTAAGCAGAGGACTAGCGTGAAACTCTGCTCACCAAACCTATCAGTGATGTGCAAACTGGGTGAAGGAGTGCAGAGTTAGTTTATATTCAGCTTTTATTAGGGGGAAAGAGTAAGTTAGCTGAAATTCTCTGCATTAACAAAAGCAAGCAATGGAGTGAGAGTAGACAGCAGAATTGTGTGCTCCTTGGCCACAATTGGAATGCCTGTGGTCTTGGCAGTGTAACTGTGACCCAAATGCAAAAGGAAACCACAAGAATTATAAAATCTTATTTTACTCTAAAAAGCTGTGAGAATCCATAGCACTCCAAAGAAATTATTCTATTAGCTAAGATTGCTCTGTCAAAAACAAACAAACAAAACAAAAATAACTATTTTTTTTAACCTCTCGATAATCATTTCTTAAAGCCAACTTTAGGTTCTAGATTCTAAAACACTAAAATGACATTTCAAAGTGCACACTCTATATTTATATATAATGATACTTATCAAAAGTTAAACATGGCTTAAATGATAACATTTTAATACATATTGATTAGTCTGCTTCATTTTACAGGTAAGAGCCAAGAAGCCTTAAAAAAAAAATGACTTAACTAAGTTTGCCCAACCATGATCCAAATAGGTCCAAGCCACCTTACATTTTCAGCAAAAGACAAACTGAAGATATATCAGGATATTTGGGGTTCTTCTATGTATTACAGAAACAGGGGAAATGGAGCATTTTCTTTTTATTCGTATGTCTCATGATACAAAATAATTGTATATATTTGACACACACAGTGTGATGTTTCTATTTATGTGTACAATGTATAGTGAACAAATAAGAATAATTAGCAAAATGAAAAAAATCTAACAGTATGCCTTATTGGGGACATTGAGTCTTTTTCTTTGTGTTTTCCAATTCATAAGGTCTATTCTTATATTTTGTATTACAATTCTCTACTTTCCACTCACTTTCAAATGTGTTTTGTTAGTATCCTATATGCTAGGAAATCTGACCCAAAGCATAGAAGGTTACTGTGGTTTTAACACCCTTTGAAAATTTCAGACTTCTGTACAATTGTTCCAAAAGTCTCCTCCCTTGTTGAAAATAGAAAACACGGTGTATGAATGGTGTCAAGGAAAGACAGTAGCCTTTTGGGACTTAATTGTTGAAACCATCAAATTATTCAAATACTGCTGCCAAATTTTTTGGATTACTGTAGACCATAGGTCCTACAAACCATAAAATCTTGATGATATGCTTGCT
Organism: Rhynchomys soricoides; assembly: GCA_019843965.1. Classification (NCBI taxonomy): domain Eukaryota; kingdom Metazoa; phylum Chordata; class Mammalia; order Rodentia; family Muridae; genus Rhynchomys; species Rhynchomys soricoides. The sequence goes on from JADRCH010000033.1 coordinate 7,384,804, forward strand.
GATATACAAAGAAACTAGGCCCCACATTTTACGTGAGTTAAAGGTATGGACTGGTAATTCAGTCTATGGAAATCATGACAGTGGTCTAGCACATATGTGGCCAGTGTTGTGACTGTTGTTTTAGGGTCGGTACATTCTTTGGTAAATCCTCAAAGATTAAAAGTCAGACCAGGCTTCATATATCCTACTCAAGCTCCGTGAGTCCATTTCTGGAAGTAATAACGATTTCTCAAAGTCGTTTCTATGCTCAGCCATGCTCTGTCGCGTGCATGGAGTAATTTCTTGAGAGCAGTGTTCTCTGTGGCACAGTGCCAAGGCTGGCTTTACATGTTGTTCATTAGCCTTTCCATTATCATGCTGCTATATACCTGGATCATTCTACCTCTGCCGAGATGGCTGGCGTAGCTTAAGCATTGGCGCGATCCTATGAGTAGGTGGAAAGCTTTTATTCTGTGAATGTCCATCTTAAATCCCTAACTGTAATACCATTCTAATAGCTTTAATCTTCTAACAACAGCCAATTGTCCATTTGTAACATGGTCTGATATTAAACTGTTTGCATCCATCTCTTCCACCCTTCCTCTGTTCTAATCTCAAAAATTGCATCTAATCCATCTCCTGCCCCACTCTGTGTTTCTCATCTCTTCATTCTGTGGGGCTACCTCTAACTAAAACTGCTTGATAGTTTTCCATAGTTTTCTGCCTTCCATAATGATTATCTAAGCCCAGACCTGTCCCATCCTAGAAACAACCATAGCACCCTCTTAATGGTCTGCAGGGCCCCAGACTGCCCTATCCAGTTCATTTTCTGTCTCTCTGAGCCTCTGTAAGTACCTGTTTTTCTCCATGTGTTCCTGCCATTTCTCTAAGTATGTCATGCTATGCATTAATAGGATGAAAGTTGATTTCTTCAGAAAAACAGCAGTGCAAACTCATGAACTTCCACCCAGTCCTCAAGTCTTCACTCTTACCTTTTTGTTTTAATGGAATATGTTTCCTGGGCTTGTTTATGGAGCACAACATGATCAAGGTATACATGTACACAATGGATAACGACCAAATCTGGCTAAAACATTTCATCTTCTTAAATGTCATCCCTGTATTTTATAAAATATTAGATTCTTATAATAATAATTTTAGAATCTATAAAAGTATTGTAGAATGCAGCTGGTCTACTGTGTGATGCAACTTTTTAATGAGTCTCTCTCATCTATCCCTTTCAGCCAACCTCCCAGCTACTCTTCACAGCCTTGCACCTTGTTTTCATCTTCTGGCTTCCACCAATGAGTGAGAAAATGTGGTTACCTTATTTCATTTGGAGTATGAGAGTCTTCCATTTAAAGGAAAACTCTATCCTATAAACCCCAAAAGACTGGAATTTAGGGACAAAATGAGCAGTCTCTACTTTTCCGTTTCAAACACTGATCGGGGGCTTAAAATGATCACTTGAGATCTGAGACAGTTGGGAGTAGACTGGTCCTTAGATGTGAGGTTCAGCCTTTTCATCTTGTAGGGAAGGAAGATGAGACCTGGCCATAAAAGCCAAAATGATCTTTCAAAATTTAGAATTCCACCATGTAATCTTTTTTAAGGCTGCCCATGGCTGTGCATGATGGCTAGAGTGAATACAAACTATCATTGTGCCATACGATGACCATTTAGCCTAGCCTGGCCTTAGTTTTCCAAACTTAATTTTTTTTTTCTTCTCCATTTTATTCCCAGTATACATGTGATTTTCTACAGCTTATTACACATGGTTTCCCTTTTGTCCTTCTTGTTTGGGGTCCTAAGCATACTTCAGATATTTGATTATGCATCACCTTCTCCAAAAATGTGCCCTTAACTCCCTCAGGATTATCAAGCAACTACCATCATTTGCAGATACTTGCATCTTGATCATTGTTCCATCTCCATGTTTTAAGAATCTGACATTCGATATTCTAAAATGAATTATTTTTACTTTTAACCTGCCATGTACCTGTCAATTTTCCCATCAGCCCTCCTCACAAAATCTATTTTCAGATTAGTTTTTAAAAATAAATGGATTCATTCACATCCTTCTAGAAGTCACAAAATCCTGAATGATGACTCTTCCTGGATGCCCTTACATTTTTACAGGAACAGAATTCTAAGTCATAGGAATGACTCTTCAATGCAGAGATATTAGCCATAATAGTAAGTCATGGGAGATGTGTGTGAAGGAAGGTCAGCTCCCATACCCTTCCCATCAGTTCCAATGGCGACCTACTCTTCACTCACACAAAGTACAACGATTCTGTTTCTGTTTATAGAATTCATAGTACTTGTCTAACTCTGTAAAAAGTAAATTCTTATTATCTCACATAGCATAGATGCCGGATCTATCACATAACCTTTCTTGTTTTATTTCAGGGAAGCAATGTTATGGAAGATCAGGATTTGTTGGAAATTGGAATCCTTAACTCTGGTCACAGACAGAGAATTCTACAGGCAATCCAGCTCCTTCCAAAGGTAAGGGATGCTTCACTGGGCTCACTCATAAATAGCTTCTAATTGACGTATTGTCAAAGCATATAACGGTATAGGCGTGGGAGTACAGTTTCTACACGCTGCTGCAGCCCATAAGAATAGTCTTGGGTCCCACTTTAATCAGACACAAAAGACTACCACAAGCTTTACTTGGCTTTAAACTTACTTGCAGGAATACCATATAGCCAGTGCCACAGAGCAGTGGGACAGATTCAGAATATCTCTTCTGCATGAGTCCTAACTCAGGTCTAGTGACAACTTAAGGAAGATGGGATTCATGTTGATCGTGTTCAGAAATGTCCTTGGCTTAAAACCTTGATAAATGGGAGAAAACTTTTGCTGGCTATACATCTGGCAGGATTAATATCTAGAATATATATTTTAAAACTAGACAAACAAATAAACAAACAAAACCCTAACTCCCCCCCCCAACCAAACAACCCATTCAATAGATGAGTTAATGGAATGGAGAGGTTGTTCTCAAAAGATGAAAAGTAGATAGCCAACAAATATGCTAAAAGTGTTGAGCATCCTTCCTCATTGTGCTGGATAGTTATGTCAGCTTGACACAGGTTAGAGTCTTTGAGGAGGGAACCACAATTAAGAGGGAGCATCGATTTAAAATATACCCTGACTAAGATAGCCATAAAGAAGATGCAGAGTAAAAGTAGATCATGAATCCATCCCAGCCCACTCTGGATGGCTAGCATTAAAAAAGCAACAACCAATGCTGGAGAGAATTAGTATATAAATATAGGAAATATTTATATACTGTTAGTAGAGATGTTAGTCCATTCACTGGCCCAAAGGTTCCTCATAAAACTCCAAATATCATTACCTAGTTATATGAGCAATAGGTATATGTTTGAAGAACTCTAAGTCAGTATTCTATACAGATTCCTGCACACTGCAGCTATGGAGTCAGCCTAGGTATCCATTAGCATGTGAATCGATATTTTTTTAGTGTTGTATATGGATAGTATATATGCATGATAGAGTTTTATTGACCATCGCAAGGAATCAAATTTTGTCATTATATGGAATATATAGGCAACTGAGATCATCATATTAAGCCAAATTAAATGTAGAAAGAAAGGTATTGCATATTTTCTTTCATTTGTGAGTCCTAGATTCCTTTGTAAAGTAAAAAGAACCTGTATCCACACATACACCTGTGCAACATGAAAACAGAAGGGAAATATTGGAATGTAAGAGACTATCAGAAGGAACAGCGGGAAGGTGTGGTCAAAGTGCAGGATATTCTTAAAGAATTTATCTGGACGAGAATGAACACTATATACACCAATAAGAATATTGGGGTGAAAGAGCCTCATGCTCCATAAGAAGCAATTCCAAGACTTAGCCTCTAGAGTCTCTACAAGGGAATTGCCTAACAACAAAAGACTTCATTTGGAGAAGTCCACAGTGCCCCATCCCATCACACATTTGAAGCTGATAAGTTGGTTTTCCAGTCTAGATGTCAGGCAGGTATCTTTTTTTTTTTAGTGGAAACTGTGTAACCTAGCAACAGAGCTGACCTTATGTTTTCAGACAAGGTTTTAAAGGAAGAGGTAAGATGTAAGTACCAGTCTTTCAAGGCAGGTAGGATTTTAATTGGGAAGGGAAGGGAAAGGCACTTCAGGAGGCCAGAAGGAACTGAGTAATTACAGGTGTTACCCAGGCAATCACTCTCTGGAAGCATTTAGGAAATAATTAGTCATTTAGAATCCAGTGGGATCAGCACAACAATGGGAGTGTTCTTGATGCCAGTGAACAATATGGTTAAAATATTTAAGATGGTAAGTTTTGTGTGCATTTGCCTTGGTTTCCAAAATCATCAGAATAGAAGAAAATGAAATGTGCTTAAAATAATTGAAAAGTGCAGCCTATAGCCAAAGATAAAGCAGAAAGAGTAGGTTTCTACTATTTGTACAAGGCTAAGGAATTTGAATGTGTTTTGTGGGCATTAGGGAATGCCTATGACTAGAATACTTTATTCTATTTTATTCTTACTTCTAGAGGCAATTTACCAGAGAAAATGTAGGAAAGAGAGTTGAAGTGGAGTCTGCCAGCTGAGAAAAACTGAAGGGGGGAAAGACTGGAGCAGGTGAACTGGAGTGGGGGCACCTACAGTCATGAGCAATTGCTGGATCTTCTCTCTGTTTATCTCTGTTCCTGTCAAGGGAGGGTATCGTTTCCCCTCAGACAGAGAAAGATAAATATTAAACACAATTTCTTAGCAAGCAATCTGATGAAATTTGCCCACTGAACTAAGTTTCTGCTGATAGGAAATTAATATATTAGCAGATTCAAGGAGAGCCAGACATACTGAAGAGCTTAATCATACAAGCTTCAATATTAAAAAGGAAAGAATGAAAAATGCCTTTAGACTTAATTCTCGAAATAATTCCCACAGGCATGTTATTCACTTTGCTACTTAAAATATTATTTCCTTAATAAATGTCCACTTGCCTTCATCAAGGGCTTGTACAAAGCTGCATACAACACCCAATGCCGTTCCCACCCCTTAAAACAAATAGGAGCCCTCGTATCAGTGAATGGACTCTGAGCCATTATTTAATGTTCAGTTCAAACAGTATCATCTCACTTCTCCTAAGAAACATGTCCTAACCTGGAATCACTTCTTACTACATTAGCAGTTAGAAATCTAGCAAGCACACCCCCCTTTAGTAAGCCTGCCAAGGAATATTCTGTTCTGTTATCATGATTAGGCTTCACTGATCTTCTCCACCCTAGACCATTCACTTACCTCCACTTCTGTCTCCTGATTGCTCTCCACCTCAGCAAATAGATTTTCTCACTGTCTCTCCCCACCAACCCTTTCAAACTATGAATCAAATCATATCACACCAAGCTGAAACTCTACAGTGTGATTTCCTATGCTGCAGGGGGCCCTTACCTTGGCCTACAAAAGACAATAGGATCTGTCCCTTTCCCACTGCATGGTCACGTGTATCATTCTCTTCTACACCCAAGTCAATGACTTTCTCTTTGTTACACAAAGTGACAAGCTCGTTTCTGCCTTGAGCACTTCGTTGATCCTTCAGATCCTCATACATCAGTAAAGCTTGGACTCAGATACCCATTCCACAGAGGCGTTTCCAGCTTAATAGCCTTTCCTCAGCAGCCATCTCTCTCATTGATAGTGCCTGCTTTATTTTCCCCATAGCACCTATAGCTACCTGAAGTTGTATTATTTATCTGTCTCTTCATTATTTCCTATCTTGCCATAAGGTAGCCCAGAAGTTTAAGAACCTTGACTCATTTGTCCCTTTCTATAAAGCTAACCCCTTGACAGTTGCTGTCACCAAGCAGCTATGCAAGAAACACTTGTGGAATGAGAACATACAGTAATCTCTGATTTATTTAAGATTTTTGCATCTTTATGCTTGCTCCCATCTGAAGATACTGATGATAATAAGCATCCCAGCAGCTGAAATCACTCAGTGCCTTGAAATTTCCTTGTACTTCATGTCATAATATGACCATTAAAATAAAATAATGAATGGATAAGTAAATAAAAGTTGTCTCATACATCACTCAAATATTTTTAAAACTCAGAATGCTTCAACTTTAAGATAATTCTATAATCATCCATGTACAATTTCATGAGAAATGTGGGGAAGGAGGGAACCTTAACCTAGGATTATTTGGAGAATAAATAATTTGGAGTGTTTATTTCTTTAAGACAGGGCATTATCCCCATTGTAGGAAGCAATGTTATAGAAACAAGGTAAAATTAAGCTAATGCACTCAAGAGTCTGGTGAGGAAGTTTTTACTGCACTCACACAAATGAGTAAAGAAAGCATAAGAATGGCCAGATTCATCCTCCACAGCACAACAGACCATTGCAATGCTTCAAATTGATACTTCTCCTTTTTAGGTAATAAGCCCAATCTTCAGATGGCTAATAGCATGGTATTAGTGCTGAGACACTCATCTGCATTCACTGAGGCTTTGCACTGCTGGCATAATTGTCAAAATGTCTCTTCATTTTATTCACACAATTTTTGGCCTTCAGGATGTCTCTGCTCCTCCTCTGTCAGGAGAAGCATTTCATAATCACTCTCTGAGATGCCTTCACAGCACACTGTATTTAGGATTTGGTGAGGCTGCTCCCAAACAGAGACAAAATGGTCCTCAAAGCACAACCCTGATCTGCTGGCTTGTTTCAAAGCATGCTTTATTTATGTTCTGTTGTTTCTGTCTGTTTTGAAGGAAACTAACCTTTTGGCAAGATCACTTCTGTAATTTGTTTTAATGTTGAAATATACACCAGTACAAAGACCCACAAGTTTCTAAACACAGTTGACATATCCATGGAATATGTATACTAAATGTATTCTAACCAGTCACCTTCAGAAGAGTAATCTCAGAGTCAGCTCCTTCTCCTATTAATTTGCCTCTGTCTTTTGTGTTGCATGGCCTCCAGCAGTAAAGCATGACTATCAATTCTCACACAGTACCCCCTTCTTTCACCCACTCCAAATTGAGTTTTATTCAGGTCTAAAAGTTTCCCTAAGCTTTTGAAGATCAAACTTCATCCTCTTCCCTTTATGGGAAGGAAACAATGCCAGTATTTCCATAACAAGTTCTGTCCTCACTTATATACTAGACATGATGTATTTTTTCTGTCCCTTAGACACAGGGATACAGGGAAATTATCTGCTCACTTATTTGTAACATATTATCCTTTATTATTACCAGATAAGAGCCCCATAAATAAATCTTTGGATAAACCTTTAATATGTTTCTCTTTAAAGGGGCAGGCATAAGTATTCTTGTCTTTTGATAATTTGACCTGAAGGTCTGATATTCAAAGGATCTTCATTTTATGAAGGTTTAGAGTGCTTTGTGTCAAGGCCCATATTATATCTTCTTAGTACCTCTCATCCTGAATTGAAAATGTACCCAATCAGATCCATGCCTGTCATGTCCTGGTTTCCCCTCTTTCCCTTCTTCATCTGCTAATGCTTCCCCATTTTGCTGTGGCTTTTGGAGTTACTCAGCAGCAGTCTGCAAATACCATCCATCCCACAATTCCCTTGGGTCTGACTCAGTCCTGTGCTTCACCACCCAGACTATGTTTCAGGTCACCAGCAGCCACCAGTACAGAATCACTGAGTCCCTTTCCATCCTCAACTTAACTGCCTTCAGTAGCTCTGCTCTGATGACAGCCTGTTGACATTCTTCTCTTTGATTCCCCTTCCTAGCACTCTGCTCTGCTTCTCTTTTGCCTACTCTTATCCTATAACTCAAATTCAAAACTCTGTGATAGTTGGTGTGGGTCGTGATCATGGAGTTCATGGCCATAATGCAGTTTCCTACGCTCACTGTCTCATCTTTACCACATAATGAAAACTCAAGCTTGAGTTACCCTTCCCATCTGAATCCAGTTGGTTCACCATTTGTTGTAGCAACATAGCTTCAATTATTTATTCTATTGAATGGTACTGTCTTAGTTTGGGTTTTATTGCTGTGAAGAAACACCATGATCACAGCAACTCTTATAAAGGAAAACACATGTAAGTGCGTTTGGCTTACAGGTTCAGAGATTTAGTCCATTATCACCATGGTGGGAGGCATGGTGGCACACAGGCAGATATGGTACTGGAGAATTAGCTGAGAGTTCTACATCTAAATAGGTGGGCAGCAGGAAGAGAGAGTGACACTGGGTCTGGCTTGACCTTCTCAAACCTCAAAGCCCACCCCCAGTGACACACTTCCTCCAACAAGGCCACACTACCTCAACACGGCCACACCTCCAAAATGCTGTGGTGGCCATTTTCATTCAAACTACCACATTCCACTCTCTTGCCCCTGTGGGCTTGTAGCCAAATCATAATGCAAAATACATTTGGTCCAACTTCACAAGTCCCCATAGTCTAAAACCATCTCAATCCTGTTTAAAAGTTCAAAGTCTCTTCAGAGACTCTTGAATCTCTTAATGGCAATCTCTTCACTGTAACACCTGTGACATCAAATTTAACAAGCAGATCACATACTTCCAACATACAATGACATAGAATATACATTGCCATTCCAAACGGGAGGAAAGGGAGCATAGTGAGGAAATATTGACCGAAACAAAACCCAAAAACCACCTGGACAAACTCCACCTCTGCACCTCCATGTCTGATGTCAACGTAATCTTTATATCTCCAACCCCTTTCATCTTCGCTGTCTGCACCACACTTCTTTCTTTTAGGCTGTTTACACTTCCTGTTATTAGCTTTCCTTAGCAGATATTCCACAACTTTGGCATGTTCGACATCTTGGTGTCTCCAAGGCAATCCAGGCTTCACATTCACATAATGGCTTTTCTAGGCCTCCATGCATGGACATCCCTGGCACACGTATGGCCTCAGCAACTTTCCTTAGTCATGGAGGGAGATTCCGTAACCCCTTTCCTTGACTCTAAAATCAGAACTGCATGGCCAAAGCTGCCAAGGTCTGTTGCTTGTTAGAATGTGGCCCCTATGATTTTAGAAGTTTGGCTGGCCTGGAACTTCCTCTGTAGACCAGCCTGGCCTCAGACTCACCTCCCGAGTGCTGCAATTAAAGGTGTACTGCACCATGCCTGGTCCTAAGCTTTTCTTTAACTCCTTTCACAAGTTGGAAACTTAGCTGGGGGGAATCTGACTCTGAGACCATCAATCCCTTTATCCCACTTAGCATCAGGCTTCTCTTTAATCTGTTTAAACTTCCTAGTACTACTTTACCCTTCAAACTGTGCATTTTGTATTTTTCTCTTGTGCACTTGCTTCTGTTCATTATAGATCTGCATTAAGACTAGCTACTAATAACCACATGGCAGAGTCAGTCAACACTGGGCCATTTTAAAATCTCTGCAAACTCAATCCAAAACTCTTCAATTTAGCCTCAGGCAGACTTTTCAGATAAGAGAAAAATGCAGCCACGTTCTTCACCAAAATCTCACAAGAATAATCTCTAGGCTACATACTAATATTCTTCTCCTCTGAAACTTCTTGAGTCAGGCCCCAAACTGTTCAAATCATCCTCAGCACCACTGTCTCCCATGTTTCTATTAGGATGGCCCATTCTGCCCTACTTAAAATGTCCAATTGCTTTTTCAGTCCAAAGTTTCAAAGGTTCCATATTCTTCCAAACAAATAAATGGTCCAGCTTAACACAGCAATACCCTACTCCCAGTACCAACTTCTGTCTTGGTGTTCTGTTGCTGTGCAGAGACACCATGGCCACAGAAACTCTTATAAGGGAAATATTTAATTGGGACTGGCTTACAGTTTCAGAGGTTTAGTCCATTATCATCATGGCAGGAAGCATGGCAGTGTGCAGGCAAACAGGGAGCTGGAGAAGGAGCTGAGAGTTCTACATCTGAATTGGCAGGCAGGAGAGAGAGAGAGAGAGAGAGAGAGAGAGAGAGAGAGAGAGAGAGAGAGA